>AWUE01020369.1:0-128907 GCA_001974825.2 Corchorus olitorius | reverse complement strand
GTTTCAGGGTAGTTAGGGCTCAGCGCATTCTTGGACGGTCAAGTCGGTGGCTTAGGCTGTTATCACTGCTCTTAGAGGTATTTCTCATTACATGATGGGTTCCACTGGCATTGACTCTGTTTATTTTTATTCCTCGTGCTTTGTTTCTTATTTACTAACTCACTTACTTGGATTTGACTTGGTTTTTGATTTATTAGAATACTTTTACGACTTTGGTTTTTGATGATTCCGCTTTTACTCTGATTTGTAAACTATCGTATCTAAAATTTATTACTGTATTCTCGTTTATTGTTTTTTTTATCTGGTATCGACGCTTCGCGATACCTTGGATACGTGTGACGCGCGACACGTAGTTCAAGGAGACGCGGCAGTTGTTCACGCTCGACATCCGGGTCGGGGCGTGACATGGCAGGTCGCGATCCGTCGCGCGACCCGACTTTTCTGCGTTTTTTTTTTTTACTTTTCTGTGTTTTTTTAAGATTTTTTTTAATTTCTTTTTTATTAAGTATTTGTTGGACAATTCATTTAGCTTAAATGGGTATGAATATGTCAATATTAGCAAGAGGATTTTAATCTTTGATTAATGATAAATAGACAATTTTTTTCTTTTTTTTAAAACATACTTTCAATTCGAAAAATTCTTTGTGCATGAGTTTTGATATTGTTTTATTTCAATGATTTTAATGATTGAGTTTTGAAAGTTTGAAGGTTCAGAGAATTTGAGAGAATTGAAAATTTTGAAATTTGAAGAAAATAAAATAAAGGGCAAAATAGTCAAGGGGGCGGTATTTAATACCCTTATTTAAATTACACTTTGTTGATTTAAATTATCTATCTATATACGTTTACATCTCCTGCATAAATTAACTTATAAAATGGCAGCGAACTTTCTGCTTTTCACACTCTCTGCTTCCTCCTCGCATCAGTAAAGTTAGGTAGAATCTGCTATACATTTAATTGACCATATATATCCTTATTTAATTACTCTTGCATTCTGCATTAAAATTTTAAAAAAGAAACTTTGCTTCTTTGATTTTCTGGTTTGAAACATTAGAAGATTCCCAGTCAAAGTACTCTCGTTGAACAAAGACTACATGTACTGATTGAACTACTCTCGTTGGTTACATTCATTTAAAATAAAACCATTTTCACTTTAAACAACTTGTTCTTGGGTTGTTGTCTCTATTGTAAATTTGTTTGTAACAGTACTGTTGCCCCAGCTTCACAAATCTTCTTTGCAGAACTTCAGAGTTGAGACAGAGTATTTAACAGACAGAGAAATGGAAGCAGTTATTGCTTCAGTTGGTGAAAAGGCGGACGAGTTGGCATTTGATCTTATCAAACGTGAGATAACCTGCATATTAAACTATAAGACCAACGTTGAGAATCTCAGGGATGGAGTTGATGACCTGAAGCATGCAAGACAAAGAGTGCAACGTTCTGTCGATGCAGCTAAAAGGAAAGGGGAGGAAATTTATAGTGATGTGGAGAAGTGGTTAAGTATGGTTGATGACAAGATTCATCAAGTTGCTGCTGCAATCAAGTTAGAAGAGGAACAAGAGACAACAAAGGAAAGATATCATCTCATCCGAATTAGTCCAAATTTCATGTCTCGTTACCAGCTCAGCAAGAAAGCAGAGAAAGAGGTCGAAGCCATTGCTGAACTCGTGGGGAAAGGCCGGTTTGAAAGTGTTTCCCATCCAAGATTCAGACCTGTCAAAGGTTATTACAAGGGCATTGACTCAAGAACCAATGCTTTAGATCGGGTCTTGGAGGCTTTGAGAAATGATAATTCCTACATAGTTGGAGTGTATGGGATGGGTGGTTTAGGAATGACCAATCTAGTCAAAAAGGTTGCAGCATTAGCCAAGGAGGAGCAATTGTTCGATGAGGTGATCATGGGCATGGCAGCTGTGACACGAACACCAAATGTCGAAAGAATTCGAGACCAGATTGCTCAAAACTTGGGCTTGAAAATTGATGAGGCAAGCCTGGATGGAAGGAAAGTTCTTATGTGTGATAGATTGAAGAAAACGGATTGTCTTTGATGATATTTGGGAGACACTGGATTTGGAGGCCCTTGGAATACCTTCTAGAGGTGATCAGCAAAAGGGATGCAAGATCTTGTTGGCATCTACAGAATTCAATGTTTTGTCATCAATGGGTATTCAAAAGCCCTTTGCAATCAACATTTGGGAAAGAGAAGTATGGAATCAACTGTTTAGAAACATTCTTGAAAAATGTTACTTCCATTGTGCAACCATTGATGTGGCCCAAAAATGTGTACCAATTGCCATTGCAACAGCTGCAAATGCTTTGAAAATCGAGGAAACGTTGCTCGAATGGAAGAATGTTTTGCAAGAGGTAAAGAGTTTCTCCCTCAGAAGCTTCGATAGGAAACCTGCAGTATGGATGGATTCCGGTCGCATAAACTTGGTATTCGGGTCACATCGAATCTTCATTGAGTTTGGACGTTTTCGATCTTTTCATGTTCGGATCTCTTCAGCTTCAGGTTCAACTTCTCTTGAATCTAATATTTTTCCTATTCGAGTCACATTAGAGTCGGGATTATTTCAAGTTTGGGCTATATCAAATTCAGATCACTTGGAGTTTAAATCGTTTTATGCTGGTCTCAAGCCATTTTAGTCCAATCTCATGTAACCATTTTTAGAGTTAAAAGTTAATGATTTTAATGATTTTTTCAGGGTATTATAAAACTGATCCACATGACTAAACTAGTAGAAGAAGCAAACTTATTAGAGATTTGGGTCTGTAATTTCTTGCAATTCCTGGCAAAGATGAATATCTTATGCACAAAAAAAGCAAGCAGAAAATTACAATTCTTGTTCTTGATCATCACAAACTTACCAGATACTAGGGAAGCATAGCATAGTCATACTACTATTCCCCCCTTTAAAAAAGGAAAAGAAAAGTATGAGAAAAGAGATTTCCTAATAAAGCTTTGCAGTATGCTTCTGTCAAAAACGATGAATTAGTCATTGCCACAGCTGCAAATACTTTTAAAATTGAGGAAACTTTGCTTGAATACAAGCTCTCAAGTCTCAACTCTCAAGCATACTGAATTATCCTTTCTCTCAGGCTTTATTTTTATGAAATTTCCAGATTTTTTTGGGAAAGCAAACAGAGATTGTTGATAGGAATGAGTTTTAAGCCAATAGTGGCTAGACTATCAAGGCAATCAGTGAGGTGTCGTTTGGTATCGATTTCATTCTGTTATTTTTTTTTCTTTTTGGTGTTAGATTTGATTAAAAAAGCAGTACCATAGTTAGTGAAGAGACGATAGTAATTTGTTGTATATTTTGGATCTGGTTTAACTATGGTTGTTTCGGGCCTAAAGTAAAAGGCTCTTTCACTTCATTGGGCCTTAGATTGCGTTTTCCAATTACTTTCGAGGGAGTGTTTGGAAGCCCAATATACTTTTTGATTGAGATGGAGTTCTACAATGAATGCAGCAAGTTTAGAGCTCGTTTGGCATCGTTTTTTTTCCTGTTTTCTGTTGCCAATTTTCTATTTTTGGAAACAAAACAGTGAAAACATGTTTGACAGACTATTTCCGTTTTCAAAAATTTTGGAAACAGAAGCAGTGTTTTGGAAAAAAGTGGAAGCAAGAATTTTGTGTTTTCATGTTTTTCCAAAACACTTCCAAAACACAGAAGCACAATGATGAACAGTAACTCACATGCTTTTTAACCATTTTTTTAAACTTTTTATTTAAAAACATACAACAAAATTGTATATCCAAACATGTTTTTGTTTTTAAAAATTGACAGCGCAACAAAAACAAAACGAAAACGAAACAAAAACAAAAAACAGAAAAACGAAAACGATGCCAAACGACCCCTTAGATTCTCATGCAAAGTTCATTTTTAAATAAAGGGCTTTCTCCTCATTTAACCTAATGAATTCACCATTGGTATTCACCCACAAACTGAGGTGTGTGACCCGGCTCGAATCCGAATTAGTCGGAACAAAGTTTTGGATACCGGATGAAAAGAAAAAAAAAAAACTTAAGACCTGCCAATTTCTGACAGACACATTTGTACAACACGGAACAATACAGGTTTTACCGTGTTTGTGTTTGGGCTTAACGTATTTCGTGTTTAATCGTGTTAGCATGATTAAGGGAAAACGTGTTTCGTGTCATAACCGTATAAAACACGGCTAAAATGATGTGTTAACGGATAACACGTTTAGTTAGTCGTGTTATCCGTGACAACACGTTAACTGCTAAAACGATAACACGTGTAGTAAACGTTTTTAACTTTATATGTTTATTTAAAGTAAAATACCACTTTGACCTTTTGAAAAATAATAAAGAAATCATTAACATTGTGTAATTTTATAAATGTTTTAGGGAGATTTTTGGTGATTTTAACATGTTTAAATTAGTCGTTTTAAAATGTTTAACTTGTATTAGTCGAGTTGTGTCGTGTTTTTGGTTACACGCTTAAAAAATCGTGTTTAGTTGTGTCGTGTCGTGTACACGACTAATAAACAGCTCTCGTAAATGTTTTTGATACCATGACACGATTAGTTATTCGTGCCGTATTCGTGTTTGAACAAATACTCTTAAATTATGCACATTTATACGACACAAAAACGACACGATTATACGAATTCCCTGGTAAAAACTTGATGCATTGTCATTGGTAAAAAAAAAAAAAAGATTTTAAGGGAAAAATCTAATCTAATTATTATACCATGTAGACCTCAAAAAATCTCATTAATATTTTTATTTTTAATTTATAGGCATTAACTAATTGTTATAGATTTTGAGTCTAATTGTTATACCAACACATTTAGGCCTCGAGAAATATTACTAATATTTTTATTTTAGATTTTAATTGCTTGGATTCAGTTTTAGCTGATCATTTTTATTTCTTAAGGTTAGTTAATCAAAAATTTGATTACTAATTAATATTTAATTCAGATTATTTTTAGTTCAAATTTTTTTAAGGTCAATTTTTTGGATTCAAACAAATTGGAGTTTTTCAAATTCACCCCTCCTCCCTCTCCTAATTTTTTAGTTCTCGTTAGTGTTTCGACTCCTCCTCCTCCTCCTTGGTTGTCACGCCAAGGGGGAGGAGAAGGATTTCGTTTTTGTTAATTTCTTTATCCTCCAATAAAGGTTTCAGATCTACAGATCTGTCCAGTTTTTATTTGAGTTTGTTTTTGAGTCAGTTTCAAGTCTACTCTCAGTTCGTTTCGAATCTGAGTTATCCAGTCTGAATTTTATGATAGTTTTAAGGATAATCATCTTTTTATTTATTCAGATTTGTGGTAAAATCGTTGTAATCCTTTTCTTTTGGATGCCAAGGAAGAGATCTGTCCATCGAATCAATCACTTGATCATCGTTGATCAAAACTTTTTGTTTGAAAAAACAAGCGACAACGAGGTGATGATGGGCGTAATAGCGAGACATCAACATGATTCAGGACAGACGTTTTGGATTTCCAAGGAAGATCCTATTCTTCAGGTGCAAAAAGTAATCGTTTATATGATTTTATCGAGATTTGATATGATGAAAGATGATATTCCTAAAATTATTGTAAAATCAATTACATGAATAAAAGTTATCTATTTTTCAGAAAAAAAAAACAAATCAGAGTTTTTCAAGTTCAAGTTTAGATTGGTTGACTTTTTTTTAATCAATCAGATTTTTTAAAAGGACCTTTCGAGTTTCGACTTTTTGAATGGATATTTCTAGAATTGTGTTCATTTGGGATGGATCACTAATCACTCCATCTAATTTTTGTTCCTTAACTAAAACATATTAAGGAACAAAAATCAATTGCTATCCGTCCGTGGAAAAACATAGACTTAAGCTTAAAAGTTAAAAGCCCAAAAGCACAAAGTAGGTCCACTATCATCTCATTTATTTAAGTTGGGCCATAACTCATAACTCTTATATATGCCACGTGTCAGACACCAGCTATATCAATTAGAGAGGGCCTAGAACACTCTACGTAATCAACCTCCCATTTCAGTCCCTCACTCTCATCAACGGCGACTGCAATCCACCTCCCTCCCTGCGCAAGCCCTGGATAACGTTTCGGCTTCCCGGAACGAACATAATCGGTGATTCAACTCAAAATAAACTCTCCCTAGTCCCTACATTATTTTTTCTTAATATATATTTATTTAAATTTTTTAAAATTTGCATTTATTAATTACTGACTAATGATGAGTTGAGGTAGAAGTAATATTGGTAGGATTAAACACGGACGCTTCATTTCATTCTTGTATATATACGGCGTCATAATGATCTCATTTAAAAATAATTACTATAAAATAATAAAAATTCCATTTGTTATTATGAAAGGACTTAGAGAGAAGCTCAACTCCTCTTCAATCATTATCGCCAAAACGACGACGCGTTTGCTCTCGCTGAAGCTCACGGGCCTCTCCATCTCCTCAGCTCTCAGGCTCTTGAAGGCCGTCTTGTCCAGAGCTCTACGCGCCTCCGTATTCTTGTTCTCAATGGACGACCTCTTCTCATCGGAGGACGACGATCGCCTTTTCGACGCCGATTATAACCCTTACGCTCGTAAGCGACCTCTCTCTTCCCGCCTCGATCGCGACGAAGATGATGAAACCCTCTACGAGGACGCCAATCACCAAAAGCTCTATTTAGTTCCCTACAGGTGCGCCATTTTTTTAAAATTAAAAAGTTTGTAATTTTAGTTTGCTTCTTCTGTTTGGTTGCCGGGAAAGAGAGAGGAGGGGAATGTGAAGTAGATTTTGAGTTTGAAGAAGTGAATAATTGAACTAAAGAAAGAAACTTTACTTCGGCCAAAAAAAAAGAGAAAGAAACTTTACTGTTTTTCTTTTTTTCCCCTTTTTCGCTGCTTTGAATTATTTGAATTTTTCGTTTCATTTCTGTATTAGTATGTTAAATAAGTCAAAATGAGATTTTAACTTGTTGAAGTCAGTTGCATGTTTCAGTTTCTTACCTGCTTCATTTTTCAAAAGAAAATAAATAAAATTGGATTCATCATAATTTCAGTATTTATTTTTCTTTTGCTATTATAAGCCATATATTTTATCCCTTAATGCCCAGGTGGTGGAAGGAGGCTCAAAGAAGTAAAGCTGATCAAATTGGAGGAATCTTGTACTCTGTGTTAACCAATGATGATAATGTTGATTCAGAAATTGTACTGGACTTGAGGAAGGAAGACAAATCTGGAGATCGTGAAAAGGCAGAAGAAGGTGTTTCTGGCCGTGCATATGCCTTGGTTAATGAAGCATTGTGGTTGCGGACTCTTAAATGGTGAGGCGAGTTTGTATTTTATGATGCTATGAGTTTCGAATCATCTATATTTTTCTGTATGTTGATAAGAGAAAAGTTGCTGGACTTTAACCAAGAGATTTGTGGTTTGGCTTGTTTGATATTTTGTTTGGTTTTATGGTTAGTTGTTTGCATCAATTTTATGAGGTCCTGATTTTCGAATAGACAAACATCTTATACAGTGAAGTAGTTTTGATTATTGTCAGTGACTGCTTTAATGCAGCTGCCTTCTTTCACCTAGGAGCATTATATTGAACACTTGCAAGAAGGAGAATTTGCATCTGTTGACAATTTATAGAACTTTATTACCTTTTGGTGTCAGATCAAAGTAAATGTTGTTTTGGAACTCCATTTAAGTATTCACTTGTTCTCGTTTCATAGGCACAATGACTATAACACATCAGAGAGAGATGCTTGGAACCCTTTCGTTGCTGAAGATCAGTTGCAGGAAGTGTTTCCATTGCAGATAAGCCTTTCTTTTTCACCTGAAACGAGTTCCTTGTTAGTAAGGATCAGCTTAAAGGTCATTTCTTGATTCCCTTATTATCAAAGTAATTTCCTATGGAGATATTCTTTTTGTACATGAGTGTGGATTTTGGATGTCAGTTAGTGCATATAACCTTTAGTGGCTCCGTTTTGCTTTTTGCTGGATTTTTGTTTTATAGGTTAGGGTTTTTCTTGCTGAACGAATATGGATGTTGGCCAAATTCATGATCATTAATTGGATTATGATTGATGATGCCAGTATCTCAAATCTTTTCACATTCTCTCATTCCTAAAGTTGAAAAAAGAAAATTGCTTCTTGCTCTTTCTCATTCCTGTGCTTCTAGCTCTCTCCGAAGCGACTTTAACCCTTTAAAGTGGTGCCACAGACATTATATTTGGCCTCTTTACTGAAATTAATTGGCTGAAGATTGAATATGATTGCATAATTGCAGAGCATTAGCTTTTTATACTTGCAATTGTCTCTCTTTTTTATTCATCGCTCATCCTAAAATATTGTTCTTACATATTCTTCTATTTGCATTTTTATCCTAATTGAATGATGATGCATTGCATGTCAAAAGCTATGTTGCTTAAATTCAATTCTTTGAAAAAGTGATAATTGAGTTATTGATCTGTGGGTCCATTTCCTGGCAGTGGAGTGTGGTTTTGGTTGGTGAATACACATGCTATCCATAAAATTGCCAGGGATTGGATCTCCCTTTCTTTTGTAGGTCTTGACTCTCATGTCATTTCTTGCTTTTCTAATGTAGTTGTTTACTTCAATGTCTGATAGTGTTTTGTATTTTCAGGACAATCTAATTTATCATTATAGGAGAGCTTGCAGTATATTCAGTTCCCAGTCTGAGCTGGTAGGTTCTGCAATGTAATGTTAATATTTTATTTAACCTGTTCTTTGAAAGTGATTTATGCCTTACATTCATTTTTTGTGCAGTTGCAGATTTGGGACTTCTCAGGGCAAACAAGTCAGTTTGTTATGAATGAAATAATCAATGGCCCCAGCATTTCTCCTGGGAAGCCAGGGAAAGAGGTATGACTACTTTATCTATTTAATTTTACTGTTTGCAGGGAAAGAGGCATGACTACTTTATTATCTATTTAATTTTACTGTTTGCATGTGGTATCCTTCTATGATTCAAGGGCTTTGACCAATGGAAGATCATTGGTTTTAATAATATGGGGCTTTTTTTTTTGATATGTGTCTGTACGTTTACATGCATGGAAGCCATCCTTACCTTCTTTTTTTCCCCTTTTATATGCAGATTCTTCTTGAATTGAATGTTCATGGCTTCTTTGTTTCTACAAATGCGACCAATGAGAATTTGGCCGAACAGTCCAAGACAGAAAATAGCTTTGGCAAAAGTACAAAGACATACGGGAGCACTGACAACCGGAGCTCTTATTTAAGACTAACTGGCACACCACCATCTGGAAGTGGTTATAGGGGCATTGGTAAATTGGGCTTGACCGGACTAGAAAACCTTGGAAATACTTGTTTCATGAACAGCGCAATACAGTGTTTGGTGCATACTCCACAGATTGTGGATTACTTTCTAGGAGACTATCAAAAGGATATAAATCATGAAAACCCTTTGGGAATGAATGTATGATACCGCATCTTTTATTTATAAATATCTTAATAATATTTGTGAACTTTTTTCTCACAATTGTTTGTTGCTTGGTTAGGGTGAACTGGCTTTAGCATTTGGAGAACTGTTAAGAAAGCTATGGGCTCCTGGTGCAATGCCAGTGGCTCCAAGAATGTTCAAGTATAAACTTGCTAAGTATGCTCCCCAATTCAGTGGCTACAATCAGCACGATTCCCAAGTTAGTAAAGTTACTGTGCTTCATGAAATGTGGTTTCAGATTTCTCATTCTGTTTCCATTGAATGATCAGTTACTAACTGTGGCTGGGAACAAAATATTTTGCTTTAATTATGAAAATCCTTAATAGCTTAACAAATGAAATGGGCTTTGCTGATAATTTTAAACTTATACTTCCCTGGTCCCCACTAGCAGGTTATATATATATATATGAAGTAAAGAGTTTCTCTTTTCTTTGAAACATGAAAGAAAAGTATGTTGCCATATGGGTGGACGAGTATCCTAGTTTAAGTTATATTTCTCTAATCTTTATTTCCTTTTCCCTGCCACTGCCACTACTGATTATATTTTATGGTTGTAATGTAGGAATTTCTTGCCTTTCTGCTGGATGGTCTTCATGAAGATCTAAATCGTGTAAAATGCAAGCCATATATAGAAGCTAAGGATGCAGAAGGTCGCCCAGATGAAGAAGTTGCAGAAGAATATTGGCGAAATCACTTGGCTCGCAATGATTCCATCATAGTTGATGTCTGCCAAGTGAGTCCACCGAATGCGAAGTTGTCTTTTAAATGATATAGTACAAGAATTTATACTATTCATGGATAAGTCTTACTAAAGTTTCCATGTTATTCTATAGTAGAAAGCTTCCTCAAATGGCTGTTTATTAGACCAGAAATAACTGAGTTTCAGCAATTTATTCTAATTAGATTTTTAATGTTTAAGTTGCAAGACTAGGTTCTTTGCTTTTGTTTCATATATATGTCGAAAATTTCTTGGCATTGACAACTAGAAGAACTTCCTTAGATAAGTTAACCAAATTTCATTTCACTTTCCTTTCATTTTAGGGTCAGTACCGGTCAACATTGGTCTGCCCTGCTTGCCAGAAGGTGTCTGTGACATTCGATCCATTTATGTACCTAACACTACCATTACCATCAACAACTATGCGAACGATGACTTTGACAGTTATCAGCAGTGATGGGAGTATGTTGCCAACTTCATTTACCGTTACTGTTCCCATGGTTGCGATGCTCAGGGATCTTATTGACACATTAAGTGTGGCATGTTCTTTAAGGAATGATGAAACCCTGCTCATTGCTGAGGTATATAGTTTGACTTTGTCTTATATTTGAAAAATATTTTTCTGTTGCATGTTATGAGTAATGACTTCAGTTCACAGATGTATGATCATTTTCTCTCGGGCATCTTGAGGGTCTTGAGGCACTTTTGCATGTTTTAAATTCATATATTTGGAACTTTAGAACTGCAATTTGACGATGTTATTATATTACAGTCACAATCAAGGAATATATCTTTTGCATTTGATTACTTCAATCTGTTTTCTAGCAGTACTAGTAAGTTGATTACAGAAGGTCCTGTAGGAATATCCACTGGTACTTGCTTATTGGTTCTCAAATCTCTCTTATTAAAAGTTTTGTGTTTTATTTTCATGGGTTGAATTCACATGTTGGTGGGTTTTACATTTTCCTTTTGGTTACAT
Organism: Corchorus olitorius; assembly: GCA_001974825.2. Classification (NCBI taxonomy): domain Eukaryota; kingdom Viridiplantae; phylum Streptophyta; class Magnoliopsida; order Malvales; family Malvaceae; genus Corchorus; species Corchorus olitorius. Next base: position 117,768 of record AWUE01020369.1, on the reverse strand, counting down.
AGAAGTATGGAGCAACATGGACAATATAGCAATTGTATTTGTAGTTCTGCAATGAATGCTAAGCTTTTGAACTTATTCACAGATTTACAGGAATAAAATTTTTCGATTACTGGATGACCCATCAGATTCATTAGGCTTGATTAGAGATGAAGATACGCTTGTTGCCTACCGGTTACCAAAAGTTAGCGAGTCATATACTTTAGCCGTGTTCTTACATGAACATCAGCAGGAGGAAAGGTTAGTTTGCTTACCTACTGTCATGATTCTTATGCCATAGACCCTTTTTTTTTTGCATCACTTTCCTCAAATTCGCAAATTCTGATTATTTGTTTATACTTACTCAGTGTAATTGTGTTATCAGGCCTGATGGTTTTTGTACAATGTCGTCGAAGCTATTTGGTGTTCCTCTTGTAGCAAGGATACCAGATCATTCAAGTGAATCTGATATTCATGACCAGTTCCTCAAGTTACTTAGTCCATTTCTCATGCCAGTTGAAGATGTGATAAATGATTGTGATGCTGACGAGAAAGTAAATACTGTTAATGAGAATTCTCTTATGGAGGATATTGTTAGCCCCTCAGTTTCAGATGGTGCTGCAGTTTCTGACAGTGGAGCAGAGAATGATTCTCATCTGAATGATGACTTTGAATTCTACTTCAATGAAATCAAACCACTGATGAATGAGCCAGCACAAATCTCAAGGTCTACGAAGAAGTTGGATGTGACTGTTCGATGGCCCGATAAGATGATTGAAAAGTATGACACATGCCTTCTCAGCTCATTGCCTAAGGTTTTCAAGCAGCAGTGGATCACAAGAAGGCCTCAAGAATCCATATCCTTGTATAAATGTCTTGAAAGTTTCTTGCAAGAGGAACCTCTAGGACCAGATGACATGTGGTTAGTGTCTTTATTTTTCTGATATGCTTTATTCCGAAGGTTGACATGGTTACAGATTTTTTCTTCCATCTATAATATAATCTTTTATGCTATAAGCAAAGTCAAGTTTATTTTAAATTATGAAGTAGTAATTATATTCTTGTTGAAACCTAATTGCAAGTTTTATGATCATACCTAGGTACTGTCCCAGTTGCAAGAAGCCTCAGCAAGCCAAGAAAAAGTTAGATCTTTGGAGATTGCCTGAGGTTTTGGTTATTCATTTAAAGAGGTTCTCATATAGCCGCTTTATCAAGAACAAGCTAGAAACATATGTTGACTTTCCAATTCATGATTTCAATCTCTCCAATTATATTTCCCATATTGATATCCAATTGCCCTATTGTTACCAATTGTATGCAATAAGTAATCACTATGGAGGCATGGGAGGCGGACATTATACTGCTTTTGTTGATGTAAGTGTCATTCTTTTCTATCATATGTTTGATTATGTGTACAAAAAACTACTGCGGTTCACTCTTGCTATTTGACTGAGATGCATTTGTGCCTAGCTACCCATGAATAATACTCTGGATTAAGTTTTGTTATTTATGAACTTAGAACTTTCTCAAGCATTTAGAATTAGTATCCATAAATGGAAAAGGTGTGATGTTTAGTTTCTTCCATCAACAATTTGGTTAAAATAATTTGTTGGCTGTAGAAGTAAAGGTCTTACGATTTGGAATTTTTCATCTAAGTTTGCATCGCTGTTCTGCATGTTGCCATGGAACCCAGCAGTAGACGTCACAAGGTATACATAACTTTTGGTTTAATATGAGAACCCTAACTCTCTTTCTGAATTTGCAGCACGGGCATGGTAGGTGGTACGAGTTTGATGACGACAAAGTTTTACCGGTCAGTGAAGACATAATTAAGACATCTGCCGCTTATGTCCTTTTTTATAGGAGAGTCCGGGATGCGTAATTTGACATGGTTAGACAGTTGTTAGAAGCATTCTCCCTTTCTTGAGCCAGAACTGGGGTTTTCATTTGTGGCCAAACCCAAGAAGCGCGTACAGATTTCTATTTAAAGGTAACACAGTTTTTAGAATCGAGACTTCATTTTGTTTAACTAGTCTCGAAAAGGAGAGAGAAACACATGATCTAAAAGTTGTACAGTTTTAGAATGCCACCATTGAAAGAAGTTATTACAATACTCTGTTACATGTGTATATAAAGTTTTAGTTCCAAAGAAAAGATTTTGGAGCAAATACCAATTCTTTTGCAGAAGCAGGAGGCTTCTCTTCTTCCAGTTACATTTTTTTGTTTTCATGCGATTTCTCTTCTTCTCGGTTTATTCAAGTGTGTGATCCTGTTTTTTGGGGAAAAAACACTACCCATTATATATAGGTAGTAGGATTATTAATCAATTTCTTTTCAAAAGTTGGAAATGAAGGGGGACCGACGATAATTTACAGGAAAAAGAAAACAAGTATTATGTATTCATGTTGCCAAATCTATCTATATTATATTAAAATATTAAAAAGTACTTGTAAAACTTTTGAATCTCCCATTATACCCTTATTTGTCAAACATATTTCTAAACTGTCGTTATGCAATTAATATATTTTAATTTTCTTATATTATTCATTAATTAATCTTAAATTTTTTTTTGAGAAATAATTTTTTTGATTAATGAGATGGGATTACAAACGCACAGGAAGATTTGAAATCTCATAATACATGCTCCTAACCTAGAAATTAGAAACTATTAAACTCACATTCCGTGAGAGTTGAACCCTCTCATAATACATGCTCCTAAACCTAGAAATTAGAAACTATTAAACTCACATTCCGTGAGAGTTGAACCCAAGACCTTATGGTCCAGGTATGCTGGAACTAAGAATCCAGTACTCTACCACCAAGCCAAATGCCTGATGGCAATATATATAAATTATATACAATTAATTTGGATTTGATTAAATTTAATTTTCTTAACATATCTTATTTTTTTATTAAATGACCGTACTATTACATTATTATTACAAAAATTTGGATTTGATTAAATTTAATTTAAAATTTTGGTTTTATTTTTTACCATTAGATTTATTAAAAGTTTAAAATTAATGGTCAAGATTTTTTTTTTTCATCAAAACTAATGGTCAAGATTAAATCATTTACTTACAACAATTTGTTAGTCAATGTCACGATTCTTTATGAATTTAATTTCAAGATCTAATAATACATAATACCATTTATCAATCTAAAATATATATTTTCTTAAAACGTTGATAATAGAACCAAAAATCTTAAAAACCTAAACAATATTGTATCTTTTTGCATTTCGTTCAGGTCATGGCCAATTTGAAAGGCTTTAATTCTCACAATTCCTTTGGGATTGAGAATTTAAAACATTTGTTTACGATTCAAAGACAGTTTTTGGAAAGCAAGAACAGAAAATCGGCATCAATTGAATCTTCAGAAAATGTAAGAAAAGTTTTATCTTTATTCCAAATCCTAACGAGATATGGTTCACCGACAGTGTATGGAGCCTATACATTGACGGTGCATCAAATATATAATAATTCTTATTATTATCAATATATATATTACAATATAATTTGTTAATTATTTTTCTATTGTTTCAGAAAATGTCTTCTCCTCCAAGATTTTCGAATATTCGCGATTTAAAAGTATCGCAACCAAATTGGACTATTAAGCTGCTCCTCATCCGTAAAGGAATGAAGGACAACTATTCAAATGGTCGTGGATATGGTTAGATGAAAACTTGTCATCAACTTCACTCTATGCATGTATAGAATGGAGAATTGTTTTTGCTGTGACACTATGGAGACTTTGGACCCGAAGATGTGATTTCATAATGAAGAATAAGGGTGTTTCTCTGGAGGCGAGTTCTATGATATCAAATGTTATGGGCACAGCTGAGGAGGTGATGCTCGCATCAGTCAAGTCTAAGCCTGATGTTGCTACAAGCTTTTGTGTTAAATGGGTGCCGTCGGGTGATGGGGTGGTAAAGCTAAATGTTGACGGTGCAGCAAAAGGTAATCCAAGGATCGCAGGAGCAGGAGTGTTGATAAGATCCTCGGTGGGTGCCTGGCTTATGGGTTTTAAATTACATCTAAGAGTGTGTTCGAATGTGGAGGCTGAATTACAGGCCATTCGGCGAGGTCTGCAATTGGTATGGGATTGTGGATATAGGGTGCTAGTTTGCGAATCTGATGCGCTTATGTCTATTGAATTGATAAGTAGAGGGGATGTATCAATTCATCCGCTAGGATGCCTTATTGTTGACATTAGATGCTTATTGACTAGAGAGTGGAGGTGTTTGATACAACATATATATCGCGAAGGAAATTTCTGTGCTGACTGGTTGGCAAATGCTGCTTGTAGTTTGGATGATGATTATGAATTGCTTTGCGGATCCACCTGATGATATGAGGAATCTGCTCGATGCTGATGTAAAAGGTGTAGCATTCCCCCGAGGTTTTACTCATAGTTAGTTTCTGCCTTTCCTGCTTGTTTTCACCAAAAAAAAAAAAATGATCTTCGTTGATGAACATGTATTCTAGCATTAATATTTTTTCTTTTTAATTTTAACTTTATATAATAATGAACCGGTATTCTAGCAATAATATTTTTTTTTTCTTTTTAATTTTTACTTTATATAATAATGAACCGGTATTCTAGCAATAATATTTTTTTATTTATTTTCCTTTTAATTTTAACTTTATATTAACTACATCTATTTTTGTGTAGGCACTCACATTCAAGCGGTTATATTCAATGATGATGTGGTGGATAAATTCTTTGACGCTTTTGTAAATTTGAACACCTATACCATCTCTAATACACTGGTGAACCAAACAAATCCTAAATATTTGAATCTTAATAAAAAGATTGAGCTTTAACCAACAAAATATATCCTAAATATTTGAATCTTAATAAAAAGATTGAGCTTTCACTAACAAAGTATACTATTGTAAGTGAAGCTTCATCTATTTATTACAATAATGTTGTGATATATCACTTTGTTCAATTGGAAGATGTCAAAGAATATACCAATAGGGGTTGGATAGGTACAATCCATTGTTTTTAATTTGATTTTAATTATTAATATTGGTTATTATACATCAATTAATTTCTATAGTTTAATCTTTGATATTTTTGACTGATGGAATTCAAAATGTTTTTTAAATATACGGTACTGAATGTTGGAGTTATATTTGCCGCAAAATGTTTTCTCTCATGGATAACCACATGTAGCACTCTCTCGGGGAATTCACATGTCCTCAAGTCAGAAAATATAAAGAAGCAGAAGGGAACATATACAAAAATGTTGTATATAAGGCATTTCTACTTTCGTAAAGATAATTTGTTACTTAAAAAAAACACAATTTCGTTACATTAAATAAATAATTTTGGATACCACAATTTATTAATACTTGATTTTAAATGTCTAATATGTCTTATGCAGGTCAGTGTGAGGATGATCAAACATTTACGAATACAAATGTAATACATTTTACATGATTTTGTTTTAATGTATTTTGATTACATACTAATCTTCGACTTCTAATTTAAGCTTTAAAGTATTTTAATTGAATATTGGTAATTTCTTATTATTTTCAAATATTTTGAAATATATTTTATTCAAACGCGTTGTGCCACGTGCAACGCACGTGAACGTAAAACTAATTTGCTAAAAAGGAAATTGATTTTCTTGTTTTGATTTTAATCATCTGTTAAATATATATACGAGTGAGGAACCATGGGAGTTTATGATGGAAGCTATGACCTAGTGTGTAATTACAATCTTAATATTCTAAAGAAACATAAAATAAAGACCTTAAAATTTAAAATTTGCCCTATAAATGTAAATTTTGACTGGTATTTGATTCATTGAAAACCATAAGTCGATCAACTTATAACAAATTATATAGTAGTACTAATTTACAAAAATTATATAGTACTAATTTACAATTGACAAAAAAGGTAACCATGAAACGAAAAGTAAAGAACAACAAATTTACGAAGTTATAGTAATATTCAATTTTTGTTCTAAAACTAAAACTCAAGATCAGTAGCTCAGTGCTGCTATTGGTGTGAAATAGTTGTGCTGCTGATAACTGAAAGTTTGGATTTCAGGATCCGAAAGCATCCGTTCGAGTTCTTCAGCCGTAATTCCGTATTCTTCATCTTCAACTTGTTGATCTTCAGCCATAATTCTGTAGTCTTCTTCTTCATCTTCAACTTATTGATCTACACGAGCAGATGAATTTGAATTCTTGTTTCTGGTTTCACATAAGACATAACCACTTTGAAAAAGGAAACAAAGAATGTTAAGTATAATTTGCACCATTGAACGTTGTATTATATGCATACAATTGTCATGAAAGAAAATAAAATCACTTAATAACACGCTCTTAATGTCAAAACCTAGAAATTAATTAAGCTATTTGTTGTTTACAATCAATCAGGGTAACAAAACAAAAGCAACAAGTTTAATTAAACAGGGGAACAAAATCTGATCCGTGAAATACTTTCTATTTTAATTACCAAAAACAAAAGAATATCTCTAAGAATCAACAAAAGAGACATATTCAATAACAAAATCAGCATAAAAAAGGCATAAAATTAAGATGAAAACCCTAAGTTTTTGTTGATGTAAGTCCAAAACAAAACAGAATAGAAACCCTTATAAGGCAAAAAAGAATTATATTGAAAACTCACCAGATCATTAACAAGGGAATACTCGGTCATCAACCAGTGTTGTTGTCCGAAAGAAGAAGAAGGATTTTTCACTTCAAACACGAACGACTTCTTGAACCCGATTTGATTGTCGTTGGAATCCTTAACAAAATCGATTCTTTGACCCTTCCAACTTCCGATTCCAGCCTTTCTTTCAATCCTTTACCCATTTGGGTTCTTCTTCTTAAGTTGAGTGAAAACGTAAAACTTTTCAGTGGAATTCTCATCGAAAATCTTCCATGGCTCTTTGTCACCCTCTCCATAGATTTCACAATCTGTGGCAATGTCACATGGTAAAGCTTCGCCTAAAACTTTCTTCAACAGATAACTATGAAGCAATTGTTCCTCTGTTGGCCTAAAACGAAAACCTAGTGGGAGTTGTGCCATGGCTATGGATCGACCAAGGCAAGCAATTAGGGTTTTTCGAATAGAATGAGAAAAGAATGGGTTTTTTTTGCTACTAGGGTAGAATGGGAAGAGTAGAATGAGTTTTTTTTTTTTCTACTAGAGTAGAGGGTTAACTGATCAACTACGTCTACGAATATAATGAATTCCCCAGGTTTTTCGATAAACTCAGGTGTATAAGCAACTTTGGCCATTCATGTAGCCGAACCAATAAGGGCTGTCATTACTAGCGCCCTTGCTTAAGAGTGATTTTACTATTCCATTGGTGTTTCGAGAAAGAAAGCGTATCACATTCTTCAAACACGGGAAATTGTAACTTATCAGATTTGAGATCCCACGACGAAGAAGCAAAGGCTGTTAAGCGAAGCGAATAAAAGGTGCTTTCTGTAGTAGGAGGCTTAAACTTAAAGACTTCTACTCCGAAGAAGAAAGCTACTTAAACTCATTGAGCTAGGATTCCAACTCAACTACTTCCGAACTAAACCCTTGCCCTTGCTCTTTCTTTCCTTCTCCTAGGCGTATGGGAACAGTGGCTTTCTTAGCTCATCTCCTACAAAAGTAAGAGCATTCTACGAGTATCAATAAGTTGATTCGGGATGGGAATAGAGAATACCCAGAAAGAGCTTACTATGTATCTGGACTAAAAGGGGACTCTCCAGAAGTCTCAGGTTGACTTTCTCTCATCTTTTTGTTCTGGTCCGAGCACAACAGCCCTAAAAGGGGCTTATTTCCTGTCGCTTTTGATTGACTTTCATTTCATTTATGGTTTGGTTTCCTCGCTTAGGATCGGGCAAGGTCTCAAAGGTTGGGATAGACTGAGGTATCGAAGATTCTTAAGTAAGCTGGTAGTTCTGAGAATCAGAATGGCAAGAAAGACTAGCTGGCTAACGAGCTTCCTTTCATTCCCGTCTTTTATCATAGACTCGCACCTCTTCCAAGACCTTTGAATCATCGGTTTGACTCTCAGGTTTACTTGTAGATTGAGCGCATCGGTTATAAATGGAATCTCGATCTGCAACAATAGCGAGTAAGAAAGTTGGCAAGACTGAGACTGAGGGAAATACAATAGGTAGTCAAAGAAAACTAGACGCCCTTCAAAAGCTGTTAAGCCTTTAAGCTTTAGGTTTTCTGTTGTTAGAGTTATATATATATAGTTTGATTTGACGAAGTTACATGGCACCTTAATCTTCTTATTACATTACCAGAACCCTTTCCAGTCCTTTGAAATTAAAAAGAGAGAAAAAAGGAAGCTTCCAAGTATTAGGGCAGGGCTGGATGGTCATTATCTCTCTTTTTTAGGGTGAAATGTCATTAGGTGTAGTTGTAGATTAAAATTACCTTTAAAATGTAATAAACTATCATGTAAAGTTAAACATATTTTTATATAGGTGTAACCAATTTTATGCATTTTACCTATTGGGCCAAATAGCTTATACTAATATACAAAATTAAAAGCCCACAAAGAGCCGAATATTTGGGCTACGGCCTCAAAATGTGAATTCAATTAAAACGGTTTTTTTCTTTTGCCGCAAAAAATAAAAAACGGATTTTATTCAGGAAAAGAAAGAGTGGGAGAATAGATAGGACACTTTGATACGGTGACAAGATTTCTGTTGGTCGGTCACTGTTCTTGTTGGGGAGCTCGTGCAAATTGTCTTTTTATTTTCAGATTTTTCTTTTTTAAGTAAAATCCACTTTTCTTCCGTACAGGAATTTCGCCTCCAGGATATCATTTACTCTTGCAATGGCTGCACCCAGTTCTGGTAAGTCTATTTCAAATTTTTTGTTTTTACTAATTTACTGTATTGTGTGATGCTAAATTATCTTTTCGATGTTAAATACTGAGTTTTTGCATGTAATTTAGTGGCGGGTCTTTGAAATTCTAGCTATAGACTAGTTAATAAATGGATGGGGTTTAATATTTTCATCCTGTTTCTGTCTGGTTTTTTTTTTTTTTCATCAAAGAAAAGAGTTTCTGTTTGGGTTTTGAGTGATTTTTTTATGAAGAATCCAAATATTTGCTGGGGTATGCAATAGATAAGAGTTTTTTCATGTTGGCTAGCTATATCAATGGATTACACGTAGCCATCTGAACAGTGGCGTAGCTAGAAAGAAGAGTTAGTGGGGTCACAAACCAATTTGAACGAGTTTAAAGTGGTTTCGGATCTTAGACGACTTTTGAAGATAAGTCGGCTGGAAAACCTATTTTGGGAAGGGAAATAAAAACAAGGGGAGTTGCATAACGAATGCTTTTGTTTGGACAAAGTGAGGAGAGTGGAAATATAGTAAGCTCATCTCTACCTATATAAGTTTATCACTATTTATAAATAATGTAGGTGACGAATGAGATCGCATTATATGAATGGCCCAAATCATGTCACGTGTATGAGAATTGAAAGATTTGGAGGACCTGAGTTGTTAGCTCAACTGGTGAGTGCACTGTGTCTGAACCGTGAAGTCCTGGGTTCAAATCTCACGGAATGTGAGTTTCGTATATTTATTTGTTTGGTAGTTTGTTAAGTAGGTTATTTAAGGTAATTTCTTAGTTTGGGTTGGATTCTCATTTAGATGTTTGGGCATATATTGAGATTTATTGGGATTGTGATGAAAATTCACTTGTACCACTAAAAAAAAAGATTTGAAGAAGGGTCAATACACTATAAGTATTTCATTAATTTGTACCATGAGAAAAAATAAATACTGAAAATGAAATAATTTGTAAAATTTGTGAAAGAGGATGTTGCATTTACCATTTTAAATTTTCTAAATAATACCTACTAAGTGAAAAAATTATTTCTCAAAATATCTTTATAAACTATTAAAATAATTTTTGAATTATCAAAATAAAATTCATAGAAAGTTATATGTAATTTTGAGAAATATAAAAATATATTTATATTTCGTTTGATTTAATTTTAATATATATTATATATATAAGGTAAATAATTAAGATGTATTTTCACAAATTTCACAAGGTGTGATTTTTTTGAGTAATTACTTTTTTCTTATAGTTTAATTAATAAATATTTCTAATATACCACTCCCTTTTCAAATGTTTCCTAAAATTTAAGGCCCAATTAAATTCGAAATTTAAGGCCCAATTAAGCGGATCAGATAAGACCCATAAAACTGCGGTTTCATTATGGGCTGATAAACATAAATCGTTTTTTTTTTTTTTTTCCCTTTCTGAAACCTAGCTACCCAAGAATCATCCGCAACCGCAAGGCGGTGACAACCAAGAAAACTCGCGTCGACAGAGAGCAGCAGATACGGTGCAGGAAGCCAAACAAGGCGGTGATCGTCGTTCAGGCCGCTAAAGATTTGAGGTAATTAAAGTTTCAGTGGGGTCAATTGACCCCGCTATCCGCCATGTGGCTACGCCACTGCATCTGAAAATGATTAATTTAGAAGAACATAAAGAGGTTTGTTTTGTTGATTTCCTGATGGTGGGGTGCATTTATTATCTCTAATGGTTTGGAATAATTTTTTGAACAATTCTAGGGAGGAAAAATGAATGCACATGATCATAGTGGATTTCAAGGAAACTTTTTTTAGAGCTCTAGCATGAGAGCAGTTTGGAAGGACCCTTTTTGGCTTTTATAGTTATATGAGAAAGATGCGGTCAAATCATTAGGAAATGTATGGAGTTCGATTTGCATATATAAAGCTGCGCGTGATCGATTCCTTAAGCTATAGGAGAATGTTTGATAGTTTACAACATTGCAATTTCTAGTTTTCTTTTCTGTGTGGCTCATTGATCGTGAAATGCTAGCGATTATATAAGGCAAACTATTGAAGTTGATGTCAAGCGTTGTTTTAGGGGTAAATTGCAATGATTGCTTAATTCATGAACACATATGATAGTTTGTCTGATTTTTGGTTGTTTTTCATGTTCCACTCCTAAAGCATATTAGCTAATAGGATACTTATGTAGCAGGAACAATGATGACAGATGTTGGAATGCCAATGGGAGACAAACTTATATTGAGGGGCTTGAAATTTCATGGATTTCATGGGGTAAAGCCTGAAGAGAAAAAACTGGGTCAGAAGTTCTTGGTAGATGTGGATGCCTGGATGGATCTTAGGCCAGCTGGTAAATCAGATGACTTGTTAGATACTGTTAGTTACACTGCTATTTACCGGTGAGTAACAGCTGAAAATCTTCATCGTAGTTGTTTAAAACATTGCATAAACCTTTTGGCTTGTTATAAATTGTTACAATCTTCCGTATCATTCCATTTAATCGTATTCAAGTTTATACACTCTCCTGTGGTTCCAAAAGCCTCCTAACTGCAATATCTTCTGGTATCCTCTATTTTATAATAGTAATTACTATGTGGGATGAATTTGGTCAAGGAATATATCTATGTAGTCCTTAGCTGTTCCTAAGGATGTTTATGCCTTCAAAATTTAAGAAAATGTCAATTGTCTTCTGATATTTTGAAATTGCCAACTTACAGCATAGTAAAGGAAGTTGTGGAAGGGCAATCTAAGGATCTTCTCGAGTCGGTGGCTCAATTAATTGCATCAACAACCTTGACCAAGTTTTCTCAGATATCTGCGGTTCGCGTGAAGGTTGGAAAGCCTCATGTTGCTGTCCATGGTCCTCTTGATTACCTTGGAGTTGAAATTATCAGATACAGAAGTATTGATGTTCCTAATTGACCTTTCATGAATGTGTTCAAGGTCTTCTTAACTAGCTTCCGAGTTGACACTAACTTATATACCAATGATTTTCAATAATTTAAATTTTAGCAAATATTTGATATTTTGTGACTTTTCTTATTCTTCAAATTATATAATGTGTTTCACTAAATTTTTCAGTGTTCCATTGGGCAAAATGAGCTGTTTCTTGCGCTGCTTGAAGCAGTCAGTAGTGAATTAGTAATTAATAAATTGAATAGGGGAGCACAGTCTGAGTGGCAATACAAGGGTGCATAAGTTCAAAGTTTTTATTCTTCCAACATTCCCCTTCTCATTTATGATAAAAATCCAACACGACTTACCAATAATTAATCCAAAACAAAAATTGTGAAACTCTACATTTCGGAAACAATATTCAGCCATTGAAAACCGACACCGTAATGGAACGACATCTGAAACTAGCACAAGGTTTTTCATGACTCTGTAGCATCACTTTACTGTAAGGCTAAACTACAATCTCTTAGCACTTCAGAAATTTCAATTAGAATTGCAAAAACACGCTGGGGAAATGTCTCAAGCAGCCATGCCACTTGGTTCCTGACTTCTTGCTTTCCCTTTGCGGTTCCAAACAGGAGTGGTTTCAATAAGCTTATGTGGTACAAGCCGCCTTTCCCGCTTAGAAAGCTTGCGGAACTTGCTTACTCTCAGCCTGGCTATCTCAGCCTCCTCTTCAGGGGTCATCTCCCTCACTACTACTGTTAGTCGGCACTCTGGTCTCATTATAATTCCAGCTCTCCCTTTTGCATGCATGGAAACTCTCTTCTTGTAAAATCCTTTTCCCACATATGCCTCAGCTGTTTAAAGTAAAATATGCAGAATGAATACAAGCAACAAAGATCGCAATTGATAAAAGCAAGTGCATTTGCACTTCTTACCAACTAGCAGACGGTCTGGATCCAGTCCATGATTGTGGGTAGCATTCGCTCGAGCCGAGTGAATAACCTGCACGGGATAGGATTTAATTATAAAATGTTAAAACTCTATTCTTCACTGAGAATGCACAACTATCTTCCTTCAGAAGAACACCGAAGATAAAAAAGTAAGTACAGAGGAGAGGAAACAGATATATATTCACATGCATAAGGCTACTCTTTATTCAGTTTCAAGAAATTGCATTTTCTTTTCCATTAATGACTTCTAAATAGTATAGTGGGTCATAATGTTTCTTTTCATTTTTCTTTTATTAGTTTTATTTAATGAAACACAGCTACAGCAGCTTAGTAAGATGAGTTTTGGTTAGTTTCTAGATCAGACATTTCGGCCAGAATGGCTGTAAAAGTAAAACGAAAAGACAGTTGCATTAAAAGTACTATAGTCACTAATAGAACAGAATGGTTGAATCACCTGATAGACAGTTTTAGAAGCACGCTTTACTGTCACTTGCAACTGCAATAATGCATCCTCAACACGCATGCCACGAACTAAAGCAGCAACCAAGTTGACCTTCTTAGGGCTCTAAAACAAGAAAAGCAGCCATAAAATTAATCATAGATGCTACAATAGTTTTCACTTTTTCCTTTTTGGCAAGCCTAATTGAATTCACACCATTTTCTTCTCCAACGAGCAGTTGCAAGAGTCAATTCATTCAATATTAATTTCACCAGCTTTATAACTGGTAACTAACTTGGATGCAGAAAAAATATGGCCAATTTTACTAATAGAAATTGAGGAATGCAGCTGATATTGGAACTTTCTAAACCACCCTCCATCAATTTCAATAAAGATATATTAACCAGTAGTTGCATAGATGTTCTCTAATATGTTCTCAAGCACAAGGTCTCATAATACGTTTCATTTCTACTAATCAGAAAAGAAATTCTGGTGTAGCAGTGAAAATCCAACATAGTGTGCTCCATAAGTTTATCTAAAACAAAATAGGACTATAGGAGACATTCCTCTTTTTAATGTGTTTACATAACTTATATGAGTGGTTTCAAAAATGAAAAAAATATCATGTAAGAGAACAAAGCTGAGTAGTATGCCCCATTGATTAGCCGAATAAATTTTTGATATGATATTTAACATTAGCAACTATTACTGGTAGAGGATAATTGGTCAGGAAGTTATAAAATTTCATTCATTACTAAATAAGACATAAATCCTCTGTAATTATATGCCTCTTTTCTTACCTTCAAGTAAGACTACCTTCGAAGCACCATAAGCAAACAGTTCAAAATTAGAAGATTCTGGTTATATTTCTGCAGCCATACCTGTTTTATGTTCTTTAACACTGCTTGGACTTTTGAGCGATTAGGTGCAACTTTCTTCTCCTCAGTCTTACCACTATTTATTGCCAAAACAGGAGTCAATGGTGATGAAATGGGTGTCTCTTCAGATGCACCTGCTAGTAAATTCCTTGAGGTGGAAATTCCCTAAGCACACAAAATATACAAGAGGATATGCAAGGAAAAGTTTATGATACAGTAAATCCAGATATTGAAGAATAGTAAAAGAAGCCATTACTTAGAAAAACTCCTTTGCCTTGTACCAGTTAACGATATATACTCAAAAGTATTGGCAAAATAGCATTCATATGATGCTGACAGGAGGAGTAAATTTTTTAAGAGCAAACAGAAGAATGCAAAACATATATTCATTTATGAAATTCTTGTCACATTGTTGAAGACCTTTTTCTTTTGTTTCCCTTCTTCCATCGGTCAAAAGCATTATATCCGTCTTCAAAACATATCTGATATAATCTAGATACGTTCCATTGAATTGAAATTACGCTGAATGGAGATGAACTCAAGATGAAAGGAAAACAACATTTCCAATGCAAACAAGCATCAACAAATCAATGACCAACTACATCATTGAGAAGCACGAAAGCATATGAACTTATTGCTTTCCAACATACTAGACTATATCTTTCTTCTCCCACCTCTGTATATATTCAATATAAAAAATACAAGGCATCCAAAAATTTTCTACATGAACATGCATAAAATATAAAAAAAAAAAAAAATGACCTACTAGAGATTTCCTACAATGTATAAGTCAGAATGCATGTCTAGTTCATTGGTGATTTGCACATGACAAGATTCAAAGCTTCTCTTTAAAATTATAAGAACGATTTTACTAAAATTTTAAATTATTAAAGAGAACAAAGTATCTAACTGGAAGGAACAAGTTTGAATTACCAACTGTTGGAAATACTGATATAAAGGCGTTGAAGTAGTAGCAGACGGTGATCTCCCCAATCTCTGAATACTAGGCAATTCTCCTGCATAAGTATTTCAAAAAAATTACTGAGACTCTTAAGTTCCTAATTGTCAGAAAGGATAGAAAAAATTAAAAAAAAAATTAAAAAGTGATTAACTTTAACTTCATCCACCCCACTCGCACCCAACCTTAAAGAAAATGATAGAAACAAACCAGGTGAAAGAGAGGAGCTCAAGCGAGAAGAAGAACAAGAAGAAACAGAATAGTTGGCAGATACAGCATAGTTATGTTCCAGTCTTCTCCCAACTTGACGAAGTAAAGATTGCAAATGTCTCTGCCATCCCACCATGTTTTGGGCAAAAGATGTTCTCTTTTAGGACTTTTCTCAAACAGCTGATAGGACAAAAGAAACCACCCAAAGTTATAATAACAAGCACCAAGAGCCCAGTCACAAAGCTAACACCCCGAAATAACAACGCAAGTTACGAGAATAGATAAGATCCCAAACTAATATCAAATTAAAAAGAGGAAAAAAAAATTGAAGCTTGAAAATCCAAGAAAAAAAAATAAAAAGTTGAAACTTGGAAGAAAAAAAGATTTGAGAGTTGGATTAACTTACTGGTTACTACCATATAGAAGCTGAGAAAGAAAGATTTGCAGTAGCAGAAAAGAGTAGGGAGTCGGCTTTCGAAACAAAAACGGCCAGAAATGAAAGCCTAGCTAGGAGCGAAAGAAAACCCGGTTAAACTTGGAGCTGGAGCGGTTTATCACCCGGGTTTGGAAAATTGGAATAGTTTTTTTTTTCCCCCTTTTTTAGTTTTTAGAGAGTTTTTGACTTTTTTCTCCCTTTTTTCTTATTTTGAATTATAAAGTGTAAATTGTAGTATTAGTATTAGAATAAAAAATAGTTCAGTTTTTAAGATATAGTGGCAAGAAATTGAAAACAAAATCAAATTCCATATATTTGTTAATCTTCGAATTTGTTGTTCCTCTATCTAAAGTTCTAAACTCATCTGTCAAGTCTAAAAATTACATCAACAATGTATCAACTAGTTTTGTTTTTTAAGAAACTTTTTTTTTTCTCAAACTACTTTCAAGTTTCAACCCGTATTCTATTTTGTATTGGTGTGATATCACACACTTCTTTCCATACACACTCTTGATATCCGATAATCATATTAGATCCCAATAAATCCGGAGTCGAGGCGTGGCAAACTTAATTGAGAACAGAATGCAGAAAATCCTGTGTCCGTGTTGCATTACTCTAAACTCTGTGATTAGATTTAATACTGTTATGAGACTAAACATGTAGTGAACTCAAATCAAATTCTCAATGTGTTGCAACTTGCAATTAAGTATATAGCTTCTCCATCTAATTGATTGAATCATGAAACGGAAGATCCTTATATTAGAGATGCTTGTTGCTAAACCTATCATATTCTAAGACAACTTCAGGCATCTACTAAGGAGGTTAGTTTACTTACAAACTCAGCTCTTTGCTGAGCAAAAGAATTTGAAAACCCTACACTCAATCAACAAGTAGTCAAATTCTAAGGGAAGATTAAAAAAAAAAAGTATTTAGAATTTTGTTACTGAGGACGAAGCTTTCGCATCAACCACTTCTTTCTTAAGGAGACATCTAACGCTAAAAACATCCTTGCCCTTCTATCATCTTCCAAAAAGTCGCATGCATCCAATAACAGATCATCATCAATGCCTGGTATGGCCTGGAGTTCCTCAATCACTCTCTCCGTTGATGCATTGTCATTCTCTTTCTTCTTTTTTATTGAGGTCACCACGAATGCCATCTGTCGTAGAGCATTGGCCATGCCATCTTCTTCGGTTCTGGCCCTTTTAGCCTGATGTGAAGTTCTAGGCCTCTGAGATTGGCGCTTGTTTCGTTGCTCCTGCACTTTACTACTAAAACCGGGAGGTGGTCCTATATGCACCTTTTCAGCCACCTTGACGTTAATAGTTGCCATTGATCTTCCACCAATATCCTTCCCAGAGGCCCCACTCTTGCTACTCATATTGCATTGCAGAGTTCTTTTTTTTACAGAAACAGATTCATTGCGGCATATGATGCACATATCATCGTAACATGGCATCGATTTGTTTTTATATCTTCTGAATTCAGGATGTTCCTGCATTTATAACTATTAAGCTCCTTTTTTTTGTCAAATTGTATATTAAACTAAAAAATCCTTTATGATAAAATGCATTTTGTACCTTGATATATTTATTCCATACACGATCATCAGCTATCACCATTTTCTGGGTTTCATCCCAGCAGAACCCTTTTAGAGTTAGCAGAGCCTTTATACTAGCATACTGGCTCCTCAAGATCTTATAACGATTCTTCAAGACAGCTCTACTGTGCTGAAATCCAAATTTTGCATTAAACAATGTGATCATGCGAACCCATGCCGTCTTCTTGAAGGTACGCCCAACCTTATTCCCTTTATTCACATGCTCCAGCATGAGCTCAAGGAAGTATTGATCCATTGTGAGTGTCCAATCAATCTTTGAGCGATCGCCCGTGCTGGCAGTTTTATCATCAGTTCGTTTCTCTACAACAGTTGAAAAGCATAATCTGAAATCAATATCTATTCTAGTTAAGCAGAAAGCATACAAGAACAATGAGCTATCAAATCACATTCCCCACCTTCATTTTCAAAATCTACATCAAAACACGAAAGACTGTATCTTCCATCAGCAACTGTATGCCCACATATGACACACAGCTCAGAGTAAAAAGGCACAACTTTTGTTCTGTAAGATTGCATATCTGGATGGGCCTGTGAATTGGATTCAGAAAAGCTAATTGCAATTTTAGTTCCATTCCATGTCTTGTTGTTTTAAATGATTTGAGTTAAAGTTTGTACCTTGAGATACTGATCCCACGATTTATCATCAGCTTTTACCATCTGCAATTCTTCATCCCACAGAAATCCTCTTTGATCAAGAAGAAGCTTCATCTCATTATATTGTTTCCTCATCCGTTTGAATCGGTTTTTGAGAACATCTATATCATATTTAAAACCAAACTTGGAATTAAATTGTGTTATCATATCCACCCATGCCTGTTGTTTAAATCCATGAACAGTTTTGTTCCTCTTCTGCACTTGCTCCATCAAGAGCTCAACGAAATACTGATCTTGTGGTGGTGTCCAGTTAGCCCTCAAATTGTCTGTGTCACTCAAAGAATCATCATCATCCATTTCCTCGCCTAAATGCATGTGAGAACACAATATGCTTGAGATATAAGACAGTTTCGATAAATGCAATTTTAATTACCTCAAATCGTTAACAAAAAGATTAAAATGAAGCCCACTGAAATTTTAATTACCTCAAAATCCTTAGCGGCCTGAACGACGATCACCGCCTTGTTTGGCTTCCTTCACCGTAATTGTTGACGCGAGTTTTCTTGGTTGTCACAGCCGCCTTGCGGTTGCGGATGGTCTTTTGCAACCAAACAATGGCCGTATCGGCGGCCACGTGTACCTTCGCCGAAGGATTTCACGGCAACAACTTTGCATCCAACATATCGCCCTTGGAGGAGAACTTCACCGTGGCGACGTATCTAGGTTTTAGAAAGGGAAAAAAGACCGCAGTTTTATGGGCCTTAACTTTAGATCCGCTTGGTCCACATTTAATTGGGCCTTAAATTTTAGGGAAATTTTTTTAAAAGGAAATATTTTTTTTTTGAAAAAATTAAAAATATTTTTTAATTGTACTATAAGAAAAAGTAATTAATTACTAAAAAAATCACACTTACATTATGTTTATGTTTGGATTGGGGTGGGGAGGGAAAGGAAAGGAAATGGGAGGAAAGAGGGATCCCTCCCCTTGTTTGGATTAGATTTCTTATTTTTAAGAGGGAAAGGGAAGGATGATGGGATCCCTCCGTTTCCCTCCTAATAGTCATTTTTTCTTTCCTCCCAATTTGGGGGGTTGTGAGGGGAAAGGAAACCTATTTTAATTATTAACTTATTAAATGTCTAAAATATCCCTATAATTTTTAACAAATATCAAAGTTACCTATAGAACTATAGTTGCTTTCCAACACCCAAAATTCTCCCACCACTGCCTCTCTCATCTCTTTTCTTGTGAAGATTTTATTTTTTTTGTTGAAAATTTCTGATTTTTTCTTTTGTTTTTTACTACCAAGTAATGACCAAGTTTGAGTGCCCTTCAAATAATAACAAAGGTTATTATTGGTAATTTATAATATATTATATCATTTTCATTCCTTTCCACTGCTTAACCAAACAATTGGTATGGTGATTCCTTTCTTTTCCTTTCCCCAACTAATTTTAAACAATCCAAACATGGAAACCTATATCCTTTCTTTTCCTTTAAAAAACTCCCCTCCCCTTTCCTTTCCTTTCCTTCCCTTTCCTTTAATTACTTGAATCCAAACATAGACTTAGTAAAATTTGTGAAAGGGTATTAATGCATCCGATTCAACAATCAAACTACTTATACCCTATATTCTTGAGTGATGATTCTATAGACTCGAGTCTGTGGGAGTTACCATGGACTTGAGGCTAAATCATACACATAATCACATATTTAAGTGAATTTTTAGTTTACCCATTTAGTATTTTAAGTAAATTTTAGTTTGGAATGCGAAATTTTTTAAAATTCTATATTTATTGAGGAAAAAGTTCAACATAAAGTTTTCGTATCAAATAAATTTTTCTTTTGTTCAATAGGACGTTAATAATTAAGATACGATTTTAACACGAAGTTTAGCCCGAAATAAATTTTTTATTTATTTTATGGGTAGATATGGACTTCTAAACATTGATTATGGTAGAATTTTAGAATGAATATGTGATTTAGCCTCGAGTCTGTGGTAACTCCCACGAACTCGAGTCTATAGGATCATCACTCTATATTCTTAGCCAGGATCAAGCCTTGTCTAATCCCCAAATCTCAACACTTATAGCCCAAATCAAACCTTGTCTAATCCCCCAAATCACATATTCTTAGCCATAACCAAGCCTTGTCTGAGTAGAACCCTCGAACCCAATTTCCAATATGGTGTCGAAGCAATCCCTCAGCCAAAGCATACCCATTTGTAAACCTTTTTGAACCATCAGTGTTAAGAATTAAGGTACCTAAAGATTTTAACCTAATTAGTCTTGGTTCTGAAATGGTCTCTCATACACCAACATTATTGAAATAATGTGAAACAATAAAAATTTCAAAAGATAAAATTTTAAAAAAAAAATCTACCCATTGAATCTTAACTTAATGCACTTGGACAAGTTTAGATGAGAATTCAATTAAATCAACCGCATCCAGTGTTATCTAAACATACTCAAGTCAATTGGGCATTGGCCTATAAGGCTATGCCTATAAATACTTAGCATTATACTTTTTTTATACTTTGGCCTCCATGTATCTATCTTAACTAACCTTAATCCATATACATGGGAAAAGAGTAAGGCAGAAGCTCAACTATATAAATGGATCTCATCCATTTATTGAGGACCACAGGGCACAACAATACAAATTCTAAAACTCTAACAACATGTTTGGTTGGGGTGAATTGAATTGCAATTTCAACTGAATTTGGTGGTCCCATCTTTTCAAATGTTTGGTTCACCGAATTGGTTTTCCGTTTACGGGTTAATTACAAGAAGACCCGTAATTACGAATCAGGGGTTGGACCCCTGATTTGCAATTCGGTGATTTTAGGAAAAGAGACACTGTTTATCTGCCAATATTACCCCTGAGAAAGTTTTATAATTCCTTGCCCTAATCCATGTCGTTTCATTCTATAGCCTTTCTTCTTCCTCTTTCCCTCGTTTCTTCTTCCCCCACTCCATTATTGGCTGCCATGGAAGCTTGTTCAAGCTTGTTGATCTCTAATTCCAACACCTTTCTTGCTCCAAAAAGACCATTTTATTGTTTACTTCAATTATCCGATGCTTATCCTTCAACTCTTTTTGTCATATTTTATCAAAATCCATCAAACCCCAAAACACAAGCACTTCTACCCATCGATTTGCCATCGTTCACCATGGATGGCGGTGAGACTCTAGTACGTTATCATCATCACAAAAGGCAACCTAAATCATTTGGACTAGGTGGAAATTGTATCTAACATCTTATATCTAATTTAGATCTAAAGCTTTATTTGAACTGTTTCTCTACTTTTTTTTTCTTTTTCTGTTCTCCTTCTCAAATTGTTTCTCTAAGAATCCAACAGTTTCCCATTTAATTTTACTTAATATATTTCTTTTTTCATCTATTAAAATGATATAAGTTGAGACTTTATTTCTCATTAAAATTGGTGTTTTGCTTCACGATGATGGAGGAGAAGAGAAGGAGATAGAAAAAGAAGATAAGAAAAAAAAAACAAATGAAGTAGGATAAAATTGTATTTTTACACTAATGATTGCCAATTCCTTGTTTGTTCAGTATTTGAACCAAATCATGTAATAAGACTTGAATTTTAATGCAATTCCCTCTTGTTTCAATTCCTTACCAGGGCTAATTCGGTTCACTTGAACCAAACATGCTATAAAGCCTTTTCCAAAAATACATCAACGCCACCAATTTGGAATTATTTCATTGAAAATTCCAAGTTTTCGACTATAACATTTGTAGTCTTTAAAAAGGGCCAACTGATGGCTAAGTTTAAAACAATCGAAAAGTAAAAGTAAAATGATTGAAAGTTTCTTTTTTGGCGTTTTGCCCCTGAGGCATTTTAGGCTTAGCAGTTAGCAGCCGCTCTCTTTCTTTACTTTTCTATACTTATAATTTGATAATTATTTGACTGAAGGTTTTATTCTATAGACGGGCAGGTTAAAAGGTTTATACTTTATACATTTCTTATCTCTTGATTAATAATTATATATATATATTAAATATTCAAAATTATTCTTTAAAATAACACATGTCAACCATTTAACTTAATTTATTCAACTTTTTAAACTCCACCAGTTGATGAAATAATTTTTCTTTATAGATTTATTATAGTTTTAAGTGCTTAGATTATAGTAATTAATTGAGTTAGTTTGTCAAACTATTGTGTTGCTTTAATTATTACTATAATTTATGAGATTTTACAATCAATAATCCTTATGTCGTTGTTTATAGTTTTAGTTGAAAAAACACACAATAAGTAAAAGTAAAAGAGTAAACGAGAGAGAGAGAGATATATATATATACACACACTAAAGAAGAAGATTTATGAAAAAAGTTTAGAATTCCAAATAACCAACATGATAATTCATGCCATCAGGCATTTGGCCTGGTGGTAGAGTACTGGACTCTTAGTTCCAGCCTATCCAGACCATGAGGTATTGGGTTCAACTCTCACGAAATATGAGTTTGTTTGTTTATTTGATAGGTAGATAGTTTATTTATAGTATATAGTTTCTAATTTGAGTCGAATGAGATTTCTTTGAAAATGATTCTTATCTAAAAAAAACATGATAATTCATGTCACGAATCAAGATTTAGATACAAAACAAGGACTAAGGAATATCATTTTCGATTTATCGTAAGTAAGTTCATCGGCTTTAGAAGATTCTTCTGATCTCAACTCAATCCTTGCTTGAACCACCCACCTCGATCATAAGTCACAACTCATAACCAGCGAGCCTCACTAATAAACACAAGCCGAGCCAAGCAACAACAAATAGAATTGCAGCCTAATATAAAAAAACAGAAAATTGAAAACTTTATTAAAAGTGGTAATAATAATAGTATATTAAATACGCCAGCCAACCCCAAACTAATTTTTCTTTTCAAAGTTTGTTGTACAACCCAACCCAACTACATATATTAATTGATTGTATTATATATATATATATATATATATATTATAATATTAAGGGCCATTCAGTAAAGGAAAAACCAAAATCTACATTCACAAAAACATGAACTCAAGATTTTATTTTAAAAAATCATTATCGATTTCCTATTACTTTATTATATTATTATATTATATATTATATACGTGTTAGTTCTTTTTCCAATTACATTATTTCCCTTCTTGAGTTCTTTTTCCTACAAAGTCATCTGAAAATGAAAATGAAAATGGGACCAAAATTTATTATAGCTAGACAAAGACGTTGCTACGTCTCTTTAATAATAGTAATTTTATTCTGACCTTCTTTAGGAAACAAGAAAAAAGAATCGTTTGGCTTTGGCATGTTTTCTATTTTAGGATTGTTCATTATTAATTACTACTCCACTATTCTTGGTCTCATCCTGATTTGCTTAGACAAAAAGGGAAAATATAAAAACATTTTAGGCCAAAGTAAAAAAAATTTAGAACTAAAAATTTGCTTGATATTAAGTCGTGCCGAATCTGAAATAAACGAAAATTCCTTTAACATCTATTTTCTCTATTTACATAATTTGAACTTAAAATTTTATTTAGAGGACATTGAACTACTTAAACTCAACTTAACAAATCTTGTTAAAAAAAACTGAATATTTTGAGATTGACATATAAACTACTCAAATTTGCTTATGCAGTTATGCTTAACACATCCGGATTATTCCTTTCTCATATTTATCCACTTGACTAGAAAAAAAAATTCTCTTTTAGTAAATAGTATTTTTATTATCTTAGAAAAACCATAAAACCAATTTATTCCCAAAAATTGCACCAAAATGGAAAAAGAAAATCCAAGAGAACAAAGTTAGTACACAAAAGTTAGTATATAGATTTTGACACGTGGGAAAAGTCCTTATCCGATAGAATGAAATCTAGTTGCTGTCTGTCTTGCTTTAGGACAACGCAGTTGACACGTAAGACCGCGGTAAATATCAACTTACCTTTTTCACCTCCAGTCAAATTTATTACTTACTACCAAAATTTAGTAAAAGGTTGAAAATTTTCTTTTTCTTTTTCGTGCTGGCATTTTTAATTAAGAATGCATTAAGTGCTTCCTTATTGGTGGGACCCTGCTCCAAAGTTGTGTTCTAAATTTTTTGTCCAAAAGCTTAAGCCTTAAAGTCTTAAACCCAGCACGTATCCAGAATCAATCTTTCTAAATCCTTGTGTTTATTCAGCGTGGTTTCTGATTAGTAATAAAAATAATAAATTGCTAGTATTTGTTTATTTTCTTTTCATTTTTAGCATAATAATAATAAATACTCAATTAAATAAAAGCTGTGATTTTGATTTTATTAGTGATACTGATTTTGCAAAGTGTCCTCGTTTATACGTTATACCCAAGAAGAAAAGCCCATGTTCATGCGGTCTCGACTCTCTCGAATCAACTGGCTTTTTGTCTCTTTTACATGATCAAGGTATAGAGATTTACTACAGCTTTAAAGGAAGTGAATTTTCTTTCATTGAGATCTACATCCGTTTTGGGTTGGTGGGATTTCACTTTTCTGGTTTTGGGTTCTGCTGAAAATTTCCCCTGGAGAGCAAATTTTGGTTTCGTCTTCGTTGAGGTTCATGTAAGTTGAACAGCTTTGACTGCTTGCTTTTATTGCAGTGATGTCTTTTTGATTGCTTTGGATAAGATTATGATTTTCTTTTTGTATCTGTTATTTTGTATTAATTTGGTTTCTTTTCTCAATTTTTCCCCTTTCATTCTGTTGATCTTGTGAGTTTGGAAACATGAATGCTTTTGGATATGGAGTTAACTGTTTGGTACCTTCATGGGGATTTTTAATGGTTTTCCTTTCTTGTTTTTGAATATGTCCCAATTTATTTCCCTGTCTTTTCTATGTGGAAGTGTGAATTACTAATGGTATCCTTGCATAGAGATGTTAATGTTGTAAATAATGATGTGATTGATGTCTAATTGTATAATAATCACATGGACATCTTAATTTATGAACTAAATGAACAGTCTTTTACTTAATTTTATTCTGCAGAAATTTTAAGCTCATGGATATTATTACTGAAACCAATTTTGTTCATGATTTTTTTGTTTGAGCTATCATCAAGTGTTTTTGGCTGATAGTTTACTACTAAGTGCAAATTTGTTAAAAATTTTACAATCCCTGGAGATCTTAATTAGACTGGTTTTTTAATGGCAAGGTCAGTTGCTTTTTTCGGTGTTTGAGAGAGAGGTTTATGCTGTTTGATCACAGATGTGAATATGGAAAGGAAACGGACCATCTCTCAGTACAGAGAGAGACTGGACACGACGCTGGCATCTGCTGAACTGTCCAATCCAGAGACGCTTAGAACCCTCGTCAAGAATCAGATTTTACGATCTGCACAGCATGAAAAAGAAGGTTATATTGTTTCTTCTGCTTCACTGCTTCACCATTAAGCAGCCATAATATGTGCACTTAGAGCACTCTATGCAATAATATACGAAAAATAGTTTTTGGGGGGTACAATTTTCTTCTGATTTTATTTATTTATTTATTTATGGTCAACAGGATTTACTGAAAATTTATTGGACACAAGAACTCAGGAAGTATCCAATTTTCTTGACATGTTGAGGAGTACTTCTGTCGATGATCATCACGTGTTGAAATCCAGTGAGGCATCACATGGTGAATGGAAAGTATGATCTACTAACTTGATATCTAGGGTTTTTCTTTCGGGTGGAAATGCTTTAAAAAGCATATCTGAGAGGATTTAAACTTTTTATGTTCTAATCATAATTAGAGTTCACCAAAAATACATGGCCTACTTTGTTGACAGTTGAAGCAAGATAATGAAGAGTTCCGTGTTATGTACCGTGAAGGACCTCATGGGACTCCCTTTCATACGTTACTTGTTGAAGGCTATGTAGATGGACCTATGGATGTTTGTAAGTTCAGCTCATACTTTAAATACTGTTGAATTCATCTAAATGCAAGTATTTACATAATATTTTTAATTACTGGTCATGATTGTTTTGAGAAACTTCTAATTAGCTGTACACTTCCATTGCAGGTTTATGCGTCTCTTGGGAGTCAGCCCTCTACAAGAAATGGTGAGAATTGTTTCCATTTTTGCACTTGGTTTCAATTTAGAATTAATATGCTCTACATTGATTGGTAAAGTTGTGTAACAGTCATACTTTCATCCTTTTTTCATGTTCTTCAACTTAGGAAGGCTGAATATTTTTGAAAAGGTTGTTGCCATGTTTGTTGACATTTATTCTAGTCTGTTCACGCCTAACTAGAAAGATAAGTATGTCTATTCAAATACAAAAGTGAAATGTTAATGAACAGTACATAAGAATTTGGCACATGACTTGAGGATGATGGGTTATACATCAAAAACACAGTTTTTGTACTTATTTTTTGTCTCTCTTGCATATGGAAAAACGACAATGTGCCTTGGTAACCCTGGCTGTGTTGGTTTATAAGTACGCAAACACATGGAAGCAGTTTCATGTGTGAAAACCTTGTATACTTTCCATGTTTTCTTGGTTTTGCTTCCTTTTTTGTTTCTAGGGGGTGGGGTTACTTGATGCATTACATACAGTAGATCTAAGTTTTCTTCCAATTCAAGTGCAAATATGTATGCTTTCAACAATAACTTTCTTCTAATTTTCCCAGGTGGCCTCAGTCTAGCTTTCCATCTTTCAAAGTAACATCTTCCACCTGTTTGCAAAAGGTCCGAGTTGGTGAACAGATATCTCTAGTGAGGTTTGTCAAGCCTAGAACTACAACAGTTCACTTAAATTTGTTAATCCAGTCCTTCGTGTTCTTTTGTAAAACTTCTTTTAGTACTACTATGCTGGAGTCTGAAATTACAAAATGCTTATTTGTTTTTGCCTTTTTGGAAGAAAGGGTGAAGGTTGCCTGGCCGCTGTCAGCTAGGGAGGCTCTAGTACACTATTTTTTCTTCGAGTACTTTCAGGATGATCTGATTGTCATTCTTGTCAACACGGTATTCACTTGAAATAGTCGAATTTGAATATTATCTCATCTCCTATGCAATTTGCTTTCTTCTTAATCTTATTCATCTGGATTGTCATCTAAATATTTCTGAACTTTTGCTTTTAGATCCCAGACGTGAGCAGCATTGATAAAGCAACTCACGGATTCACTAATGATGGGATTCCTGAAGCAAAGGATGTTGTAAGGATTGACCTAGTGGGGGGATTTGCATTACAGAAGGTGACCAATGGAAGAAGTTACTTTAGGTCAGTTGTGTTACTTTTGAGTTGTCGTATGAAAATAGGACAATAGATGTTGCCTTATGCTGTACTTTTTCAAATGAGAAAGAGCCAAGGGATTTAGGTCCTTGGGTACAAGCACCAATTATTTTGACATGCTAAGATAGCAGACACCTTCAATAATTTGCTGTCATTTAAAATCTAACGAAGCTCATGTCTTGAGGAGCTTATTTTTCACGTGTTCCAAAGTTTTAAAAGCTAAAACTGAGATCATCAAATATTCGAAGCTGGTATTTGCTAAATATTGCTCTTGTGATGATTCCAGTTTATTGGAGTTTTGATCAGGAGAGGACCTGAATAAGGGACAAGTGGATCTGCAAGGGGAATTGATCAACTTGTTTAATATTACCAGTTCTTTTTAAATTTTGGTCATAAGGTTGCTATCTTATGGATTTGAGAATTTACTTCAGACAGCTGTACTATTTTTCCTCTAACTTATCTTATGTGGCATTGAGTGTCGCTGTGCCGGACAGGGCATTAAGTAGTATTATTTTCTTTCTGACATGTCAAGTCAGTTGGGGAATGGGAGGCAAGATAAATAGATGCCATCCACAGACACCATTAGTTGCAGTACAAATGGTGTCTATGAACCTTTTTGAAAGTTATCTGCCTCTCCTATTCCTTTTTTCTCCTCTAAGCTCAAAATGTTGTTAATTTTGTAGGACAATAGCAAATATGGATATGAAGCTGGATTTTGTCCCTCCATCCCTTATAAACTTTATCGCAAGGCAGCTTGTTGGAAATGGTTTCAGACTCTATCAAAAGGTCACTCTTTTTCTGATAGGACATACTTTCCCACAAGTATCCAGTTTTAGAATTTTTGTTTAATTCTACAAATAAGAGTAACTCATTTTGCTCATCAAAACATGCAATTAATGGTGGATAAAGATTGATCCAACTGAATTTCTAACTTAAAAGCTTCGACTGCTGAGTGCTTCTGCTTGAACTTCATTTCTGATGATGCATATTATACCAATACCTATCCTACATCAATTAATCCCTTACCTCTTCCAATTTACAATGCTTATAGGCTGTCGCTTCTGTGTCTGATTGTGATGAAGACTATAACAAGGCTTTGGGGGATCCTCTGTATGCTCAAATACGTGAAGCTCTTTACTCCGGTAACAAATCACGTGAGGTTCTGCAAGGGCAAGAGCTCAAAAGTGAAACCTGCCTTCTGCCTAATGAACGTTTAGTTGAAGGCACGCAAGATGACATGCATGATTTAGAACAGAAGGCTCATGCTAATGAGCATGCTAGTGAAATTCTGCCTCCTGAGAAAGCAGAAGATACAAAGAGAAAGGCTTTTGGTGAAATCGAGGAACAGAAGGCTCATGCTAATGAGCATGCTAGTGAAAGTCTGCCTGAGAAAGCACAAGATACAAAGAGAAAGGCTTTTGGCGAAATTGAGGAAGAAGAAAGCGAAGAAATTACATGCCTAGAGGAGGGTGTTGAGGCTGCAAATCAACCTTCAACCAATGGATTCGCAGCTGCAAATAACGTGAATGCTAATAAAAAGATTTCTATTCGCCCAGAGGTGAAAGAAGCTTTAGGACTGCTGGAGAAGGCTATTTCAATAGTACGACAACATGGTTTGAATGCCGAAAGCAGATCTTCTAGTTTCTCTGATGAAGAACCTGCAACTTCGGAAGAGGAGGCTGTAGAGGACTTGGCTAATGCTGCAGATAGCAAAGATTCTTTAACAGTTGATGCTGGAGTTGAAGCCTCCTCCAAAAAGATTATAGAGAGAACTTTGCATGACTCCACGAATAGCAGCAACTCGAACAACAGAAGGTAAACCACCTTAATGATATTTTCACATGTTTTCTTAATACAGACAAGTGTATATGCCTGAAGTCTAAATCTTAATTCATATCCTTTTAAATCTAGTTGAGGGAATTGGGGATAGTGAAAATGTTATTTACACATAAAAATGGTGGGGAGCAAAGTACCCCCATTCTCTTCCTTTTGCCAAACCCCTCATTCCCTTCTTTTCTTGTCAACCAAATTATGCTTGCAAATAACTTATATTGTTAAGAGTCTAGGAGTTTATTGATTGTTCTATGGATGTACTGCAGGTCTGCAGGAGCAAATTCTTTTTCGAGGGAAGTTAACCATAATAAAGTAGCACCGGTATCACCTCAGCAAACTGTATCAATACCAATTGAGACTAACCAGGTTACTTTGAATTCCTATGATAATGGGACCATCAAGGAGAATGGGTTCCATGAGAATGGTCTAAATCATGTTAAGAAGTTGGATAATAATTGCAGAAAGCATAGATTCTGTTGCTTCAGCTTCTATTCCGGTTATGCCACGATGCCAGCAAATATAGATACCTAGATTGCTGAAGAAGGTTCAGATAAGACTTCATCAGCAAGGCACTTCATTTTGAGCACAAAGACAAAATAGATAAGAATGGATCTTGTAAGTTGTAACTTGTATTATAAATACAAAAAAATATTACCCTTTTTTTTCTGTAACTTCAATTATTTTGTGTAATGTAACATTAATCAATACCATAAACTTTATTCTCTTAACAACATTGTACTTATTACTTCTTCCCCCCTTTTCTACTTTGAGACACAGAGATGTATCATGTATTACTGCGATATATAGCATTACTGAAGTAAATTTTATCATTAATACGGCGCCGTTTCCTTACCAGAGACATTTTGTTTTTTGTTTTTTTTTGTTTTTTTTTTTTGGATTTGGAAATAGAAAACGAAAAAGGGCGCCTTTTACCTCAACTTGCTGCTAGCTTCTAGCGCTTCACATTTTTTCTTTTTAGCAGTAGAGAGACTATTGAGAGAAAAATGTACAAAACAAAGAAACTATGGACTCCTTTGTCCGCCGTTATACGCAGAGCTCTTCCGACGACTTGTCGGTTAAATACGTATACTCCGGTGTCACAATTTCGATCTTTATCTTCTCACCTGGAAGCTTCTTCTAGGGTTTCTCTTTCTCCGCCCTACTTCCACGATTTATACAGGAATTTAAAATTTTCTGCGAAAAATTTCTGCTCGCTATCTGCCGCGAAAGTTAATTCTACGACGATAAGGTGCTGGAACTGTGACGCTGTCTCTGCTGGAACGACACCGTTCTTGTATTGCGATTCCTGCCGGAGCATTCAGCCCGTCGATGTATCCGTTGATTACTTCCAAATTTTTGGACTGTAAGTTTTTTCTTTTAAAAAAGAAGTTTCTTTCATGTTTAATTCCGTTCTTGTTTTCATTTTTTTTTTCAATTTTAACAGGGAAAAGAAGTATGATATTGAAGTTGACGGTTTGGAAGGGAAGTATAAGGATTGGCAGAAAAAATTGCATCCTGACCTTGTTCATTCAAAATCCGAGGTTTCTTTCACTTTGCCTAAATATTCGAACAAATTAAGTAATGTCTCATATCGTTTGATTTTGAATTCGTATTTGATTTTTAGTTATAATTGGTTTGTGTCTTTGTTAGAAAGAGAGAGAATATGCTGCAGAACAATCTGCTCGAGTTATCGATGCATACCGTACACTTAGCAAGCCGCTGTCCAGGGCAATATATATTGTAAGTGTTCCTTTACATAAAGTTATGCACGGTTATATGGTTTATGAAGTTTTAGAAGTGCTCCAAATCATATCGTTTGCTTTTGCTTGAAGTAATAGTTTTGTTTGTATATATATTCACAATAGATAAGAATGAGAAATAATTATTGTTCTTAAATAAACTATATATTTTTGATTATAGTGTTGTCAAAAGATAATTGGTAGGTTGTTATATGGGCATTTGGTTCATGGGGCTTATTGATTTCAATTATATCTGATGGTAGAATCATGCAGCTAAGAGAAAGTAGATTCATTATCATGTTTTCCTTCAGACTCTGGTTCTTTTTATTTCTCTTTATATTGCTATTCCCTGTATTGGAATCGTTTGTGTACTTGAAAGTTTTCTACTTTTTGTTGACAGTTGAGGCTTGAAGGAGTTGATGTTGATGAAGAGCAGACAGTTTCAGATCCAGAGTTGCTCACTGAGGTAATTGATATCCTTAGATGCTTTGGTTGACTGCTTTTTCTTTCTTTTCTTTCTTTTTTTTTTTTTTGACATAAATATCTCTAAATAATTATTTTATGCAGATAATGGAAATCAGGGAAGCTGTAGAAGAGGCAACAGATTCACAAGCTCTGAATCAGATTCAGTCTCAGGTATGATAAGAGTTCTCAAGCTTCATGTGTGTGTATTGTTGGAATGGGGTAGTTATCTCAGCATGAGAGAATCAGAGTTCTTTCTTATCTATCTATGACTTGGATCATATATATATATTTTGAAGGAATCTAACTACAGTGACCTTGATGGAAATTATCATAGCCTGTATGCATGGAATGGTATTTTTTAGACTGCAAGAGGAAGAGTGGAAGATAATGGCTAGTCCAACAATCTTGAATACTTATTTTAAACTTATTAGGGTATGTCAGTTTCCTGCTGCCTAAAGCTGCCCCGAAACACGCCACTGTTGCTTATTATTTGATTAAACGTTCATATCCTTTTTCCTATAAGGGGAAAAGGGGGAATAAAATGGAAAAAGGAGCCTAAGTGGGCTTTCTCAGTGTTGTACATAGGGATGCTGCCTATAACAGGGAGATTTTATCATTGACAACCTTCATTTATTTACCCCAATTTAAATGCTACTTCATTGGGAATATATGTATGTGGTACTAGCTTTTACCAAACTTGTTATTTATTTCATTTGTTCTCTTTCGTAGATGAAGGAGAAAATGGAAGAATCGTCCAACTCCTTTGCAAATGCATATCGAAGCAGGAAATTTGATGAAGCTGTGACTTGTATCCAGAGAATGACATACTATCAGCGTGCAAGTGAAGAAATTTTAAAGAAGCTTTGATATAGGTATTGCCCCCGCCTCCCTCTCCCCCCTCTTAATAAATTTCTACTTTGTTTTATGCATATGTTAGAAAAACACAGTTCTGGCATGGAATATCTTTTGAATGGTTTAAATATGATCTTTCCATACTAAATGATCAAATTCTTTAGGTGATTATAAGATTGCCAGTTGTCATGAATCTGATATATGGTCAGAAATTGCGGGTCTGATCTTAATTAGTGAACCGCTAAGCCGTAAGCTTTTCCTTAGAACACTTCTAAGTCATTGTGTATTTAATTTCAGATTCTTGCTGTTCTCATAATGCCGCTATGGGGTCAACAACTTTAAAGATTGAGGAGATGATAAACTTAAAGAATGAGTGAGTAAACTTTATATTTCTAAAGAGCACTTAGAAAGCTTCAATCTGCTCCACCTCATTGGTTGTCTTGAGTCTCCTAGTTGAATGCATCTTTATAATAGTAGCAAAATATTCTGTTGGTACACAAGGGCATTAATGACATGATGTCATTATGATATTTAGCTGAAAGATTCGATTTATTTCTTTGGCATTTGTTATCATGCCTGAAGTGGCTTGCTCATACACGCGATTATTGCTTGTTTATCATCAGACTATTACAATTAACCATTTACAATTCAATTTTAGAGAGCAAACTCTTTTATAATAATAATAATAATAATGTTGTCATTGAACAGTCATTCATGCGTTTTCTTCTTATTTCTAACAATTGCGTTTGATAATTTGATGGTTGATCCTTAAGCTTGATCTTTGATGGATCACTTTCCTTTTACAGGCAATATTTAGTTGAACACCTGGTTGAAGACTCCTTGATACCATGAAGTTAAACACACATGATGAGATCTAAAACACAGGTCAAAACCTTGGATTGGATGATAAATTGCGATAGTTTTGTTCTTTTCATAGTTAGTGGTTCAGAGCTGGAGTAGCTGGTTACGGCTCTTGGAATTTATTTGCCAGGTTGATATTCGATCAATTTCAAGCACTATCAAGTATCAACTGCTTGTGACAATAAGTGGAAATCGTCGTTACTTGAATTAGGAAATTTGAAATAAGAATAACTATGATAATAATTTATTTCAAAGTATAGAATTCTGAAATGAGCATTAGTTTTTTCGTTCCAATTATGACTCAATTATATACAGATATTGTACTCTTGGTAGAAAAATAATACTAATGCAGATTATTTCTTAAAATTCTGGTGTTCTGAGATTTGGACTCTCTTCTGGCGATCCTTTCTAGAAGTTAAAAGAGCTATAGACAGACTACTGAATTTCTGTAATATTGGACAAATAAATAACTTAATGACATGATTGCCTAAACTAATTTAAAAAAGAAAACTTATGCAAAGAGCTTGCGTTCACTTTTTAGAGCAGATTTTTGTTGTAATACAATTTGAGCTAAATCTTGCTTACCTTCTCTATTCAGTCCATAAAAAACTGTACGGAAATTGACAGAGCTAGGAACTATCCTTGAGTCACGCATTTCGGATAAAAGCTGCATGGCTTCTTCAGATCTACCTACTTTACAAAGACAATGAATGAACATTGAATAAGTCTCGAAGTCAGGCTTCGGTCCATTCAGCCTCATATGACGAAAGACCTTCCAAGCATCAACAAACTTTTCCATGTTCATATAGCCACGAATCATCGCAGAATAAGTAACAATAGTTGGCTGACAACCTTCTTTTTGCATTTTCGCGAAAATTCCCAAAGCTCTGTCCATTTGCCTATCCTTGCAGTAATGGACCATGAAGGATGTATAAACGTGGACAGTTGGAGAAATCCCAGCCTGCTTCATCGAATCCACCTTCGCAAATGCTTGATCTAATTTACCCTTTCGTAGTAGTCCATGGATAAGGCTTCCATAAACATACTGATCCAATGTGGATTTCTCTACCTTGACATTATCTAATACGTCTAAAGCTTCTTCGATTCTGCCTGCTCGACAAAGTGCCCTAATATACAGGGAATAACTTAGTGGTACCGTGAATCCAATCTTGCTGAGAGAATCTATGCAGCTTCTAGCTTCTGAGAGCTTGCCAACTTCACATAAACAACCAAGATATGTTTCAAGTAACTCTTTGTCCGGGGTATATCCAGCATGGATCATTTCTGGATATATCTTAATGGCTTCATCTACCTTCCTACCTTTTTTAGCACAAAGAGATATGATCAAATACTTGTAGGTACTGGCAGTTGGATTAAATCCTTCCTGTTTCATTTCAGCAAAATTGCTCAAAGCAATTTCTGTCAGACCCGTTCGACCATATTGCATTATCATGATTGCCCATGTATCAGGTGTTGTCAGACCTCTCCTTCGCATTTCATAGAAAAGCCTTCTCATATTCTTGAAATCTTTTCCACATCCAGAGATTTTGATAGCCATGTTGTAAGTTTCTGAACTGTGCCAATACCCAACTTGCTTTCCCACCCATGAAAAGAAGTTTAGTGCAGTTTTACCATGCAAAGTGCTCTTTCGCAATGTTTCCACTACAAGTTCTGGTGTAAACTTAATGGTAC
Organism: Corchorus olitorius; assembly: GCA_001974825.2. Taxonomy (NCBI): domain Eukaryota; kingdom Viridiplantae; phylum Streptophyta; class Magnoliopsida; order Malvales; family Malvaceae; genus Corchorus; species Corchorus olitorius. The sequence goes on along the minus strand of AWUE01020369.1, from coordinate 83,318 downwards.
ATCTTTCCAGAGCTTCTTCAATGATTAACCAATCCTTTGAGGATGATAATATACTGCAAACATCTTCCAGGTCCTGCTCATTATAAGCCTTTGAAAGGGGCTGAACCAGGTGAATTTCTGTCCTGTTTGGCTCTGAATGATTATGGTCCAACTCAACTAGGGACTCCTGTCCCTTTAAGGCATTATTGCTAGATAATTCACCCTTTTTTGAATGAAGTTTACACATTCTTTGCACCTGCTTTACTTTTTCAACATTATTAATCTCTCCTTTTCTCTCCATGCAAGATATAACCCAATGAAATATCTCATCCCCAATAATAACTTTAGCCTCCTGCATTTTGCTCAAAACCTTGAAAATTTCATCCGTCTTTCCAATTCTAATAAGCTCCTTAATGAATATTGAATATGATTTCCAAGTGGGTCTGATGCCCTTGTCCTCCATAGCGTTGAACACTTTCCATGCTTCAGATATATAGTTTTGGCGAACATGACCTGCAACCATGGCCATTATTGCAACAATATCAAGCTCAACTCCTTTCTCCAGCATCTCATTGTACAAGTCACAGCCTTCCTGATACTTTTTTGATCTAAAAAGGCGTTGCATTAGGTCTGTATAAGTAGAAGTAGCTGCTGAGTACCCTGATTCCTTCATGCTTTTGAAAAGATCAAGTGCTTTATAAAGATCATTTTTTCTCAAGTAGCCATTGATGATGATCTCATAAACCTTCCCACTGACCAGTTCTCTTCTCTTCATAATATCAACAATTTCCAAAGCGTCTGCAATCCTGTCAGCTCTGCACAATCCTTTGACTAGAATCTCAAAATAATGGGGGTCCAAAGGGAAATCCTTTTTCTTAAGGTCACGAATCAGTTCTAAAGCTTCCCTTATTTTTCCAGAAATACAGAAACTCTCCAGTACACAACCATAAACTTCCTGTTCTGGAACCTGAGAGACCCTTATCATGTCATCAGCGACCAAATAAACGGCAGCATTATCTCCTGATTTAGCCACACATTTTAGTAAAATCTTGTACAAATTCAAATCAATGCTCATTTCCTTCTCAACCATCTCCTTGTACAACTCCAATGCGATGTCACCTTTGTCAGCATTGTAAAGTGCACGTATCATCATTCTATAAGCTGCTGCATCAGGTTCACAACCATATTTCTCCATGTTCTCAAATACTTCCAGTGCTTTCCCAATCAACTTTGACTTCCCATAATTCGAGATAAGAATTGTCCAAGTTTTGATATCTTTCTTACAAGATTTCTCCTCCATTTCTCCCAATACATTCTCAACCAGTCTGTATTCTTTAGCCTCCCCAGCTATAGACAGCATGGTATTAAAAGTTTCCGTTGTATGACAAAACCCTTCTCTAAGCTTTACCCAGTTGAAGAATCTAAAAGCTAACTGAGGAAATCTAAAGCACCTTTTCAACACTTTCTCCACAATCTCTGGTTCAAATGAAAGCCCGGATTTATCCAACTGCTCTTCCATGGAAACCAATGCATTTTCAGCTCTCACTATCTTAGTTATTTCACGAACCACAGGACTAACATCCAATTCAACTGACTTTCCCATCTGGGTATCATCCAAAACCGCTAAATTCTCCTCTTTTTCCACCAATGTACTCTTCTCCTGAGCATTTTGACAAACACCTGGCCTACTAGGCAATGATTCTTCTATTAACACAAGCTCCCCGGCATTACTTCTTTCAGATGCTGAAATCCCAGTAGGAGTTCTATCTGAGGTTACGTTAGCAACCCCCAAAATGTCAGTTATTTCCTGGAAGAGTGAGGGTATGCTACAAGTTTCAACCTGGTTCTTCAATGTTGTATTTGAAGTTTTCTTTGTTTGTGGTCGCTTGGATGATTTGGAGACTGTCGAAAGATATAGAGGCCTGAGTTTTGAGAAATGGAAGCTTGAAAGCTTGGTTCTTGATTGAGAATGAAGGAGCTGATATCGGATTAAGTGCCTCATTTTCAAGCCCTCAACTCAGAATCGTGAGAACAAAGAACTTCACTTTGGGGTCGTAGATTTCTTCTGAATGCTGATGGAAAGTCCATGGATGAAAAGCTTCTAAAATTGTAAAAATCGTCGAAAGAGGAAAAATTAATTAAAGCTAAATCTTAACTTATTGGGCTCTATAACAGCCCATATTATGTTCTCATTGGGCTTTATTGGGCCATTATTAGCCCAATTTGGCCCGATTCCGAAAAATCGAGATGTTTCGGGTACTTCCAGGTGTCAATCTCTCATTGCTACAGCGTCATGTGCACGTGCCTCTGAGAGTAACTGTATTGCTTTCCCCGAGAAACGTATTGCCCAAACAAGTGAGACTTGAAGTCTTGAACGCTAAATTCTCAATTAAATAGATATAAACAAATTCCAGAACAAAATCCCCCAAGTGATCAGAAAAGGAAAAGAGATAGAAAAGCGAAAAATGGGTTGGGAGTGGAAAGACGAACCGAACGACGCCGTGGAAACAACCGCTCGCGACGGCGATCGATGCACCACCAGCAAATCTATTAGGACGCAGTGCAAGACCGAAGAAGTCGAGCCCGGAAAATTCATCCGTAAGTGCGAGAAAACTGAAGAGGTTCTCAAACAATGCGTTGGAAGGTATAATTGATCAAACTTCTATTTTAATTTTAAATTTTATCTTTATGTGAATTTTTTAAAGCTCCATAATCTGTTATCATCTCAAAGATTACCGTAATGTTAACCAATTCATTTTTTGTAACAAATTTTTTAGCTCTATTTCGGAAGCCTTTTTGGAATTTAGCTAAATAAAAATCAAAATTCGCGGAAACATGTGTTGGTTTTAGTTAGGAAAAGCTTGCATTCGAATCAGTGTTCAGCTTTATAAAATTTGCATAGTTTAAAGTGTGAACTTATTAAGCTGAAATGAGATGATAGTATTTTTGTCTTATCTTTGTTGATTAAGAGCAAGAGAAGAATTGTTTATAGGTTATATTTATGAAATTTACTTGTAGGTTATGTTTGTTGGGAAATTACTTTTCTTTTTCCTTGTGAACTTGTGAAACTTGATTAAATTGTGCTTGTGGCTGTTTTTGAACACTGCAGCTCGCTTTTATGGTTGGTTTTCCAAATCTTAAGTAAGAGATATCCGGCTAACATTTGTTTAACAATTAACAAGATGCACAATGAATAATAAAATGGGTTTCATTGGCAGAACATTAGCTCTGGTGCTTTAATTGTCGGCTTTTCATCCAGGGGTGATATGTAAATGGATGAAATTCAGAATTCTACTGCATGTTTATAAGACCTGGAACAATAGATAAAGATGGTTGATTAAGTTTAGTAAGTTAGGGTGGAGGGAGGGGGATGCAGAAAATATGTTGATATTAATGGTTTATTGCTCTGTTAAGTTACCTGAGATATTCTGCATTCATTAGTGAGTTTAATAAATTTGACAATAGCTAAATTGCACTATGTAATACACATGATCATAGGTGTATTGATCAAATTAGTGATGCTTCAGGACAGATGGAGTACGAGTTTTATATGCTTTTATCCTTTGTTTAACCTGTTTAACCATGATTTGGGTGCTAGGAGTTAATGTCTGCACTATGTTCCTTTCTTTTTTATGTCTGGCATACTTTGTTGTATTTTAGCAAGTCATTTGAAATGAGATTACAATATGTTATTCTTTGTGGAGGCTGCCTCATAACTTGAATGGTCTATTCTGCCAATACACTATTTCCCTTTTCCACTTTTAGCTTGATCATATATGTGATTTGTCACTAAGATGTTTCTGTTTGTTTATATTATAGGCCTCCTGAGGTGGTGCAATCCAACAAAGAGTACACTGAGGAAGATGTCACAGAGCAAGTTCTAAGTGGGAATTTCTTGCCTGAATCACAAGGTGGTTCATTTGATTTTCCTGGTCTACGTAGTGACATGGAGGAAATTGAACGCCGCTTTTTTGGTGGGATTAGCCGTTTCTTTGATGCTGCTGAGGAGATGAGAAATGGTTTCTTTGATGCTTTTGGAGATTTTACTGGCAGGGGATCTTCATTGCCACCATCATCAAGGCAAGGGATACCCATTGAAGGCCCTCCTCAGAAGGAAGCCTCTCCTAAACCGGTTGAATCTGGGCAGGTTGATTTGGCTGGTTTAGCCAAAGATGTTTGAAGTCTTATCAAGGAGCCATCCTCTTTTTCTTAGAATGTGATGTAGAGAATCTTAGACCCATTAGCCTTTTAATACTCGGTTAGTAATATTTTGTTTCTGGACCTTGCCGTCCATTTCTGACCTGGCACACTTCCGAGCAATGGTAAATTTATGGTATTGCATCAAATTTTTGATTCATTTATAGTCCTGAAAAGTGAAATCTTAAGATTATATATTATATCATATAAATGTTTTAATGATTCCTGTAGTTTTCTACTTGGTTCCAAAATAGAAACTGGCTTCTGGGTTTTGCTTTATGCCTTTTGCCATGGTATATCTGATAAAGTACTAGTTAGTTATGTTGGGCTTCTTGTCCCTGCCAAAATGAAAGTCGTAAATGGGTTTATGGAGTTGGGTATTTTGGTGCACCATATGGCAAAGGCAAGGCAGCCCCATGCTTATGAATTAGGAGTGCTAATCTATTTGCACTTTTGTTACCCACTAACTAAAAATCGAGAAAGCAACGTAGCCATTGTTTTGTTTCACCCTTGCAAATTTGCTCCCACTATTGTCGTAGCAATGGACCAATTTTTGCAGATCTTTTTCAGTTTGTCAAGTTCAATTTTATGGTACCACCACGTGCAATAAAATTCCGAATTGTTAGTATTTGGCAAATGGCAAGTATGATGGTCAAGTGGATTGTTGACCTAAACTACGACAAGTAAAGGTCTCAAGATCAAATCTTTCGAACGATAAGTTCAGTTTTAAATATAGTTATAACCTAATATAACTATTTTTGAGGTTTCGGATAAATTAGAATGACACATCGTTCGTATCTAAACATGGAAAGACTATGAAATATTGAAAAAGTTTTATCATAAAATACTAATGAAATATGACCTAATAAGCAAGTAGCCACATTCACTATTGACTATTCTTGTAAAAGAAAAGGCAAATATCCACATTCACTTGTATATGAAGGTCACATTGCTAATGATCATGAATAATTAAAGGATTATAAAATTTCCCAAGGAATACTTTTTTTCTAGGGTTAGTAGGTGTGTACTTAATAATTATAAATTAATTGATTAATTCCTTTAATTGAACTTAATTGACATTGTGTTATAAGGTCTAAATTTTATGATTGACCAATTAAACTTCAAATAAATAGGAAAAGTCAGCATCTTTTAAGATAAAAAAATCCTTTACTGAAGATCTAAATTTTTTTTGATAACACTAAAATATATATATCTTTTTGAAGTCAAGATTTAAAATATCCTAGTAACTAGTAGTAATAATTAATTTTTTAAGGTAAAAAATAATAATAATTAAATTAAATTAAGATTTAAGAGACGACTTCAAATAAAAATAAGAAGGGGACCCGGGTCAGGCCGGCTACGGGTTGAATTGGAGTCCGGCCCACCAACCTCGGAAATCCACAGCGCCGCCCATGACTATGTACCTTAATGGACCGAGATATATAATAGGCAAATTCACTAATAAATTTCAACCGTTGATCTCCAAGGTAGGCCTACAATCCTACGGTGATAAGCACCGACTTTACTGGTCGTCAAACTACACCTTATCAAAACCCCATTAAACGCGTGAGAATTTGAAGCAATCTAATTCTAACGGAAAAACCTGCCTTGCCTTTTTTCCAATTTCTCTTTCCTTCCATTTTCTTTTCTTTCCCTCTTGAATGGGGAAAGGAAAAAGAAAGAAAATTAACACAGAAAATGCAGAAAAATCCGCACTCTCTTTTTCATTGTTTATTATACAAAATTAATCAAAAACCCTAATTAATTTTTTTTTTCTTTTCTCATATACAAACCAGTTTCTAATACCAAAAACCTCACGAAGAAAATCCATTTTTCGCCCTTCCTTTCTCTTGCCTCTATTCCATTTGGTTTTGATCATAATTTCTTCCCCATTGTTTATCATTTCAAATCATTGGTTTTTGAAATAGAATTTCCTAGTTGTGATTGTTTCTGTATATTGGATTCTTGGAAGTTTCTTTCTTTCTTTCTCATTTTTCTTGAATGATCAATTGATCATTTGATTTGAGATTGAAGGGTATTAGAAAGTCTTGAAAGATCCCAATTTTGTGATTGTGAAATTGATTTAGGGGGATTATTCTTCTCTTTAATGCAATACATATATCATTGAATCATTGGTGTTGGTTTGCATTGTGTTATTTTTCTTTTGGGGGTAAAAAGTAGGGGTGGTTTAGAATTAGGCTAAAAGCTCCATTTTTTTATGCTATCTTTTCAAAAAGTGGCACCCTTTAGGGAGAAAAGAAATGGGGTTATAGAATTTGGGGGATTTTAGAATTTAGATTCATTTTTGATGTTTATAGAAGAAAAGGTTTGAGAATTGAGGGTAGTTTCAGATGGGAAATACTTGTGTTGCAATAAGAAGAGATGGACTCTTTCAAGCAATCTCAAATTCCTTAGGATTGTCTAAACCAGCTGAAAATGAGGAAAAGAAGCAAATTGAGAGTGAAGCTCATTCTGAAAGTAAAAAGGGAGAAGAGGAAACAACTGTTCAAAACCAGCCCCCTGAAGAAATGAAAATGGTTAAGGAAGAGTCAGGGAGGGAACAACAAGGGAAGTCTCATGAAGAGACTCAAAGACAACATTCAAAGGCTGCCCCTCAAAGACTTAAATCCAAACCATCACAGCTTGCAGTTGCAGCATTTAATAAGGAACAGAGTAGAAAGGAGCCCGGAAAACCCCGGAAGCCCCATAATGTCAAAAGGCAGTCTTGTGCAGGGCTGCAGGTTGATTCGGTGTTGCAAACCAAAACAGGGAATTTGAAGGAATTCTATAACTTGGGGAGGAAGTTAGGGCATGGACAGTTTGGGACAACTTTTCTTTGTGTGGAGAAAGGGACCGGGTTGGAATGTGCTTGTAAATCTATCGCGAAAAGGAAGCTGACAACACTAGATGATGTAGAAGATGTGAGGAGGGAAATTCAGATAATGCATCACATGGCAGGACACCCTAATGTCATTAACATTAGAGGGGCTTATGAGGATTCGGTGGCGGTTCATGTTGTGATGGAATTGTGTGCAGGGGGAGAGCTCTTTGATAGGATTGTAAAGAGAGGACATTATAGTGAAAGAAAGGCAGCTGGATTAGCAAGGACTATAGTTGGTGTTGTTGAAGCCTGCCATTCCATGGGAGTCATGCATAGGGATCTTAAGCCTGAGAATTTCCTTTTTGTGAATGAGGAGGAAGATTCACCCCTTAAAGCCATTGATTTTGGATTATCAATATTCTTCAAGCCTGGTATGTTTTATTAAGCTTTTTTACTTTTTAAGACTTGTTTTCTGTTACTGCATTTCTTTATAGTACACAATCTGCATTGAACCTAAATTTGCATCACTTTACCAAATGTAGTTAATATGAACTTTTAGTCCAAAGATTGATAGAATTTGAAGATTAAGCATGGAGCTCTATTTTTCACATTTCATGGTTACAATCAAATTTGTCTTAGAACTAAAGGAATTTCAAGTGTTATTTAACATTAATTGGTAATAACCAACAGCTATAAATGAACTCCTTGACTTAAAGGGACAGAATGTTTGATACGTTCTCACAATCTTTGTCATATTATCATTTTTTCTTTTTCAGTCATTGTCCAATGGAATGCCTTTGATTGTACGCATTTCATTTTTCTATCATTGCTTGCTTTTATTCAAACTTGACAAAGAATGGGATGGAATATTGCTTAAATGTTATTGGTTAGATCATAATATTCTGCTTTGAATAATGACTATTTTAGTACAAAGAGGGAAAAAAAAAAAGAAATGGAATCAATTAGTGTTGTGGGGTTGTTAGACTTGGACTGAGATTAGTTTTTCATTGTAATCAAGCTATAATATGACTTTGTATGTTTGAACAAGCTATAATTACAAACTTTAAAAAGGGATTTGCATTTTCTTTTTCATGATCAATATGTACAAGAAAGCTTGGTGTCACAAGTTAAGGTTTCCTATGTTTATTGCTTTAACAACTTGCCTTTTGAAAGAAAAAGAAAAAGGGTATGATGTCTACTTGTTTATCTTGAAAAATGAAATTTTAACTTACATGGAACAAACCAAATTAGTCATAAAGCACTAAAAAAGAACCAAATGAATATTCCAAATTCTTGTAGGTAAAATTTGGAGTATGTTGTCTATGTGCTAAAAAAAGGACAGTATCAATAAGCATCAATTGTTCCTCCTGAATTGCATCAGTGTTCTTGGTAGACAGTAAAATCAGCAATGTCTTATTTTTAACTGATGAATTTTTATCAGGTGATATCTTAAATGATGTTGTTGGAAGCCCATATTATGTGGCGCCTGAGGTTCTGCGTAAGCGTTATGGTCCAGAAGCAGATGTGTGGAGTGCAGGGGTGATCATTTACATCCTCTTAAGTGGAGTACCTCCCTTTTGGGGCGGTAAGAATTCATCGAATTTGATTCATTTTTCTTGTTGAACTCTGCACTTTTGAGTGAAAAAAAAACTTTTCTTAACAATCTGGTCTAATTGCTGTGCTTGTTGATTATAAATAGAAACTGAACAAGAAATATTTGATGAGGTTTTGCATGGTGACCTTGACTTCTCTTCTGATCCCTGGCCTAGTATCTCTGATAGTGCAAAAGATTTAGTGTCCAAAATGCTTGTTCGAGATGCCAAGAAGCGGATATCTGCACATGAAGTACTGCGTAAGTATCTCTATTACTATGTAAAACCGCGATTGAGAAACGAATAATCCAAGTTATTATCATCTGATTGGCTAATTCAGTTGTCTTTAGCAGAAATTTTCAAGACTAATCTTATTATGGAATTTGGGGATTAACTAATCTTATTTTTGTTTCCTTGCAGGCCACCCTTGGGTTCAGGTTGATGGGGTGGCTCCAGATAAGCCACTTGATTCTGTGGTTTTAAGCCGCATGAAGCAATTTTCTGCCATGGACAAGCTTAAGAAAATGGCCCTTAGAGTAAGTTCCTGCAATAGTGAAACATAAGCCTATATCAAAATGGACTCTTTGAATGTGCATGATTCCACTAATTAAAATGACTTACCAATTGTTGCTCCATTTTTAGGTCATTGCACAGAGACTTTCTGAAGAAGAAATCGCAGGTTTGAAGGAAATGTTTAAGATGATAGACACAGATGGTAGTGGTCAAATCACCTATGATGAACTCAAAATTGGGCTGAAAAGATTCGGTGCTAATCTTGATGAGTCAGAATTTCATGCCCTAATGAAGTCTGTAAGTATTTTTCATTTCAGAATCCTCTGACTTAGAAAGGCTCTACTAATAAGTAATAATATATATTATGGTGTTTATTGGTACATCCCTCGAATTCTAATGATCACTTCCTATTGACTCATTTGCTTGATCTAAAAAAATTTGCAGGCAGATGTTGATAATAGTGGTACAATTGATTATGAAGAGTTCATAGCTGCAACATTGCATCTAAACAAAGCTGAGAAGGAAGATCATCTCTTTGCAGCCTTCTCATACTTTGACAAAGATGGCAGTGGCTATATAACTCAAGATGAGCTTCAAAAAGCTTGTCAAGAGTTTGGCATCGAGGAAATCCGCCTGGATGAAATAATCCGAGAAGTCGATCAAGACAATGTAAGCAACTCTAATTAATACATTACCTACATACTCATGTGAAAGTTTACATATACGCGTGAATCTGTGTGTTTTCAATCAATTTAGACGCGCACATTATATATAGTCACATTAATCGTGAACGAATTTCAATTAATTTTGCAGGATGGCAAGATAGATTACAATGAATTTGTGGCAATGATGCAGAAAGGCAACCCTGGCAAGAAGGGTGGTCAAGGTAAAGGTTTTAGCACTGGATTTAGGCCGGAGCTATTGCCAGTATGTTGACAAGAACATATATAATATAGTCAATTTAAAAATTAGGCATTTAGAGTTATTTTCACCAAACTTTAAAAAGAGCTTAGCTTTAGTTTAGCTCTTCAAAGTTTGAGGTTCAATGGATCATTGGACATGTATGTATCCTTTAGTAATTAGACCAGATAGTTTGAATTTCTTTCTTATATATTCCTTTGTCTGAAATAATTTTGTACATAAATATATATTCAACTTCCTTGTAATGGAGATGTTCTTGTTTGCATCCATTTTTATAGTGACAGTGTAACACTTTTAAAGTCATGTTTTGGTTCTCCAAAATTATAAATTCCTCACATGGAATCTCTTTTGGTGGTTGCTATTTGGTTTTATTTCCAAGCATTCTCCTTGAATTATGGCCCTTTTGGTGATTTGAATATTGCCCATAAACGAGTATCACGGTCTTCTTTATTTTGAGGAAGAGATGGTCCTAAATTAGGAATCTCTTATTTAGATAAGAAACTTTTATTTTCCATACAAAAGAAGACCCTCTGGCCTCTACATATCTACTCTCTCCTTTCTATTTGTTAGTCACATCAACCTTTAATTTTAACTATATTTTTGTCAAAAAAAATATAAAGTAAAATAACTTTTTAAAATAATATTTGTAAACCTTACATTATAAACTTTTCATTACTTGATGTCAAAAAAAAAAAAACGTTTCATTACAAATTTTTGAAATTTTTAAGTTTTGATATTTTTTTCAGGTCAAAGATGAAAGGCAATTTACAAAATTGTGACAAAATCAAATCATATCCTGTTCAGATAAGTTTGCATAAAGCACGCTAAGTATTAACCTATATATGTAAAATTTTCAATTACATAATTATATTAGAAATCTATAATTGGTTGTTTTTTCTTTTTTTCTCTTTTATAGTACAACAATGAAGCCTAAACAATAGATGAAAAAGGAAGAAAATACTTACTAGTTCCTACTATTATTATCTTAGCGCTAGTTATTTTTAGATCTGACAATTTCTGACACGACAGGTTTGTATGACACGGAATGATACGGGTTTTATCGTGTTTATGTTTGAATTTAACGTGTTTCATGTTTAATCGTGTTAGCACGATTAAGGAAAAACGTGTTTCGTGTTATAACTGTATAAAACACGGCTAAAACGATGTGCTACACGGATAACACGTTTAGTTAATCGTGTTATCCGTGTCAACACGTTAATTGCTAAAACGATAACACGTGTAGTATACGTTTATAACTTTATAGGTTTATTTAAAGTAAAATACCACTTTTGACCTTTTGAAAAGTAATAAAGAAATAATATTGTGTGATTTTATAAACTTTTTAAGGAGATTTTTGGTAATTTCAACATATTTAAATTATTTGTGTTAAAACGTTTAACTCGTTTTAGTCGAGTCGTGTTGTTTTTTTGGTTACATGCTTAAAAAATCGTGTTTAGTCGTGTTGTGAACAGCTCTCGTAAATATTTTTGATACTATGACATGATTATTTATTCGTGTCGTGTTCGTGTTTGGCCATATACTCTTAAATTATGTACATTTATACGATACGAAAACAACACGATTATATGAATTTCCAATTCTAATTATCTTTTATTATTATTTTTTGAAAGGCAAGCGGAATAGTCCAATGCTCCAATTTTGAAAGGCTAGTTATTCACTTATTTGATGATTTAAGGAAGGCAAAATAGAAAGAAAATAAAGACTGAAAATATCATAAACAAACAATCAACTTTTGCTAGAAAACATTTTCTTCCATCCATTTTTATAGAAATTGGATTAAAAAATTGAGAATAGAGGGATATTCCGTCCCCATTTTACATTTACCAAATTTTGCTTTCTCTAATTAGTAATTTTTTCCATTGTCCTTTCCGAACTTGGTTGTTTTTATGCAAGGTTAGTGCAGAGTGATCAATTTTCTTTTATTAATCACTAATTATTAACATAATAAAATAAGCAAACCATGCCATTATTAGGTAATTAATTATTAACTCAATGATTAAGGCAAAATATTAGTAGTAAGTTGAGGACAAGATTATAATTTTGGTTGACTGATCCAACGTTGTCATTTAATTATTCTGCCATATATGGAAATATTTAGTGGTTTCTATGGATTCGTTCTAAAAATGGATCTCTGCTCATGAATTATGGAAAATAATTCCGCATTATTAGGGATCATAAATGATTTGGTTAATTATAAGTAGCCTATCAACATCAATTAATTCTGCATCATTGGTTAGGCTTTTATATTCTTTCTTCTTTATGGGTTCATGAATCTCTTTGCTAAGCAAGACTTATATTCACATTTATATCAAATGGTAAGTATTTATTCATTGGAATCGATTGCATCTCAATCGAGAAAAATTATTTGCCTATTTACTTTACTATATTTAATAGTAATCAATTTGAGGAGTTTTTTTTTTTGGTGAATAATTTGAGGAGTTTTTCAATTCAACCCAACTAGTATTGATTTCAGAAAAATATCGTTGCACCAAAAATTAAACATTTCTTCCTATTTATCCTAGGTGTAAATTAGGGTATCATACATATATTATTAGAACACATTGGATTACAATTCAATATTTACACTCTTGTCTTATCAAAGGAAAATCTTTACATTCTTGAAACACCAACAATGAGATTTGAACATGAGACCTCAGAATTCAAAAACGTGCATTGACACCAGTTGAAAAAATGTACAAATGCAACTTAGAGATACATAGAAAAAAAAAAATCCAATTCACAAACAACATCTAATGAAATATATACTCTTATCTTAATAGTAAGAATAATATTATAAAAATAAAAACAATAATTACAGGAAGTGAAAGTACTAAAAAACCAGTCAAAAGATTTAACCTTATTAATTTGATTACTATTTAGTTTGATTTTTTCGTCATTTCAATATTGGTTTTTTCGTTATTCTTACAAACTTTTAAGGGTATTTTTGACTTTCTAACAATTTAATATAATATAACATATTTATAAGTGGTTTGGCTAAATGGTCTATTTAACATTATATAACTTTCTCTCCGGTTATCCGATTAAGGTGATTTAAGTGTCTATTAAAAGATTGTTCCATGATCTACAACTTTCATGAAGGACTCGAAAACTAAATTTAATGTTCAAAGTATAAAAAAATGCTTCCAAAGAATTAGTTGTTTCGGTTAACAGAAATAGACGATATAACTTAATATTACATGATTTGTGCTTATGGTGGAAATTGGCCCACGATGGATTTTTTTTTTCAAACTTTTCAAAATACCCTCGATCTTTAACTCAAATAAAAAAAAAAATCAAACATGAAATGACTCAAATACCCTTATACCAATTTATTCTTAGATTAATGAGACTAATTTTTTAGACCGATTTTTTGATCGGATCCTTACTTAAGGCCAAATCTTTCAAAACACATGACCTAAAACAATTGGTCATCGTCCTCATTTGGCAAACCCACATAGTCACCAATAATATATTGAAAACTGATTTGAAACTATTGCATATCAAGTGCAAGAACATATTCGCGCAGTAAAACGTGCGGGCTCTTACCTAGTGTTTATACCTCAATTTACAATTGAGGGTAAATTGGTCTTATCATAATGATAATCAAGATGTGTGGTTAGGATTTGATCAAAATTCCTAAAGAAACTAGGTTTTTGCACCACCCTAGTTCAAATTGAATTAGGAAAGTCTTGTAAATTAATTGCAAGGGCTGAAATTAATTAATTACTAATTAAATAATAATTATTTTTTGAATAATTATTATTAAATTTCTTGTGTATGCCGCTGCTACCCAGGTGAGTGGCACAGAGAATTAAATCAAAAGCAGTTTCCTTTGATATTGCTGCCTGATAGGGAGGCAAATAAGTAAAAAAGGAGAATTGCTTGCCATCTGACCATGAGATAGAAAAATACCTTATGGACATACATAGCAAGGCCCAAGTCGTCTCTCAGTCAGAGGAGAGGCCGCCCTCTGCCTTGCAGAGAGACATTTTTCTCTTCTTGCAGAAAGGAGGCAGAGAGCTAAAGTTTGTCAGCAAGAGAAACATCTGTACATGTGAGAGAGGCATGAGATTTTCAACCTCACACCTCCTCCATATAATCGACTTACCACAATGGAGAAAACGCCTAGCCTCCTCCCCACCCCGGGAGGTGAAATTGCAACTTGTATTTTGTTCAATTAAGGACAAAATAGTGAAATTGACCAATTAAAGGCTGCGATTTCTTCCAAGGAGCATACCATGATGATCCTTGAGCTATGTAGATGATCATGGTAAAATTTCATCCTATTCTGACATCGGAGTAAAAACTTATGCTCGGTTTTCAGTTAAGGACATTTTTCGGGAGTGAAACCAAATTCACCATGATAGAGAGCTCGAATTAACTTGGGATTTTTTCCATGATCTGATGGAGATATTCTAAGCCTACTGGTGAAATTTTAGTTAAATCCGAGATCGTTTGCAACTTTTGCATTCTTTTCAATTAAGGACATATGGCTTTCTCACCCCGGTTTAAGCCATTTTCTTAATTAATTATTATTTTCATGATTTAAAGAGCTAAATATGGCCAAGTATGAGTAATTTCGTGGCTTTGATGATCAGAGTTCAATTCATGATGTCAATTGGCCACTACTTAGCCAAATTAGCTAAATTCAGCACAAAAGAAGCAACAAAAGCCTGCTGCATTGTGATAGGCAGAAGGAAGAATTGTCATCAACTACCCAGAAGGTAGATTTTCGTCCCCTATCCTAGCAAAGTGGCGCCCTTATGCATGTCCAATCCTCTCCCAAGCAGTTGGATGCAATCAGAAGAAGAAGGAAGCTTCACTGCACTTTCCTGAAAGTTGTCATCTGCATAGGAGGAGGATTCTGCCTTTCTCAGCAAGGCAATCACATTAAATGCTCAAGCCCAAACCGTCCCCTATATAAAGGGAGGTCATTCTCAGGTTTCAGCAGATTCCGCATCTCAGACATTTCTCCCGAGAAATCAAAAAACCAGCTCCTGCAGCTACAAACTAGCTCCTGCAGCTACAAACTTGCTCCGCGCAAAAAACCAAGCTCCGTGCTTATTTTCTCTCTGGCTCTGCGCCATTTTCACCCTGTTCGTCACGAGTTCTTCACTCGTTCTTCATATTTTCCTTGTTTAGATCTTGTCTCCGGACAAACAAAGTGTTTTTCTCTTGTTTCAATCTTGTCTTTGGACATACAAACACTGTACACGTGTTCTTCAGTCAGAAATAACAGATCAGTTTGTTATTTTCTTTTCAATTTCAATCACAATCAAAGCAGATCTCTCAGATCTGATCCGAGAAAGAGGAAGGCCCAGTTTTTGAGAAGCAGTTCGTGTGGATCCAATGATTTAGATGTTCCGGTGTGACTTTGATCCAGTCCCCACAATCGTTCGATCTTTTAATCTGCTGCTCCGCGCACCAGATCTTGTTTTTACAACCTCTTTGTCAATTTCAGCAAATTGACTGGCACGCCCTTACGCTGTTGACGCAACACCTAGTATAATATAATAACATAAAACAGTCATCTTCCCATTCTCTCGAAAGCTCTCATATTTGTAGTATTTCTTACTGCAAATAATTTTGCAACTGTCACAAAATTTCTAAAGTAAAAACCTGCCTAGGATTCTCAAATAATGAACAAGTTTTGAAGGAGTAATTTTCATTTCCAAATCAGAAGTCGGGACAAAGACAAAAACTTCACATGCAATGCCAATGTGGCAAACCACGACGCGCGTGGGATACACGTACTCATACAACAACAAAGGCAAAGAAGATGACATTACCCGCGAATGCAACGCACCACCACCCGCAAAATCTTACGCTTTATTTTTTTTCCATAAAAACTAAAATCCAAATCAGACGTGGGGCTATGATTGGGACCCACCATTCATGTCCATCAGACGGCTGAGATTGCCCTTACATCATAAAAAAGAGGCGGGACCCAGCCGCAGGATGTTCGGTCTCTCGTCCCTCCCAAAACAAAACAAACAATCTTCTACAAGAAAAAACTACGCACGTTCTTTGACAGCTGTTACGGGGCGCTCTTCAACGTGAGACCAATCATTTTGCTCCGTTTTGCCACGTCATCCAATGAGGATGGGTGAGCGAGCGTGGGCCTTACCTGGCTGTGACCTAAGTGTCCCGACCCCACCAATTACAGTTGGACTCTTCTTCTGGGATTTTTTTTCTTTTTTTTTGAGTTTTTTTGGAACTTCCACGTTCTCCAACAGTGCATTGTGTTTTCCATTTTTTTCCCTTTCAATCATTGGGTTGGTTCTGTAATTACGGTTTTACCCTTAATCCATTTTAAGCAATGCAATTTTTTTGTTTGTTTAATACTAAAATGCCTTTGCTTAAGACACTAATTAATGACCAATTTAGGTGTTAAAAGGATATCAATAGCAACTTAATTTAGATGGGGATTCTACATTTCAAGTTCCTAGTTGGTGAGTTAGGTGAGTGTAGGATCAAACCTTTTTCATTTCATTTTATGGGTAATTTTCCCAAATTAAAGTTGTTGATGATGAGTTTCATTTCTTTTTTGCACCTTTTGCTTCATCCTTTATCTATAATTCCAATGTTTCCAATTAGAGATAAACATTATCAAGGTTTTAAGATTTAAACTCATTTTATGGGTTACACCAAAATGTTAAGATCCTATTTAAACTTAGATTTGAAGATTGGAATCCTTGAAGCACAAGGTTGTTGGAACTCATTTAGTCACATCTTAATTAGTAGCTAGAAAACATTGTAAAAATTATATCTTCTTATTTATGTAACATAGTTAAACTTGATTGTTGTTTTTCATTAAAAAGATTGTCGCAAATCATTATCCTTTGATCCTGTTTTAGCAATAACTAGAGAGATCCAATTTAAAATAAATTTGAATGCTCATATAAGATTCTTATCAGATAACCTTATAATTATGAGTATGTTATCTCAGAATCATAATGCAAAACATAAATTATTTGGGATGAAAATGATTCAATGAACAATGTGGAAAAGGAGTGGGCATGTTTGAGCTTCCTTCTCCTCAAACTGTCTAAAAACTTGCAGATTGGTCATTTATTAGTTGTATCATTCAGCCACATGCCATTAAACATGTTACTTGAACTCCCCACAAGTCCACAATCCTTTTCCTCTCTATACAACTTGAATTGTCATTTTCTAATTGAATGCAGCCAATTCTGATTGAATCTTGCAAATGTGAAACTTCAAAGAATCATTTTCTCATTTATGATTCTTTTGATTGACAACTTACATTGGCAAGGAAAAAGATCTGAAACAAAAGGTAAAGGTTTGATGAACTATGGAGAGAATAGAAGATAGACATGCATTCTTTGCCACATAGAGTTAGATATAGTAAAAGTGGAAATTCCAAAAGTGTATTTCCAATTGTTCACATGCAAACAAAATTTTTAGTAGGATACAATTATCTTACAATCAGACAACTAAGACTAATATAATGTCAGAGAAATTAACATACGATAAGACTTGAATTTATAACCTACAAATGCATCGAATAATTGAATCAAATGTTCCAATGCAAGGTAGACAAATTCATAATTTAGTTTTGAATTGTAACAAATTTTAGTTGGAAACAATAATTGATCCAGTATTTACCATTTTATCTTGACAAATGTTTTATGGATTTTAATACTAGTTGAAATGCTCTTGACTTTCATATTTTCATTCCATTTCCCTCCATAATGATTCATAATTCAAAAAAGGGTAGTTAAAAGCTTGAAGTTGGGGCAAGAAATCATCCATTAGATTAGTGGCAATAGAGTCATTTGGCTATACAATTCATCAATCTTTCTATCCACTTCATTGAAAAGCTCGTCCTACTTTAAACTCACTCTCTCTCTCTCTCTCTCTCTCTCTCTCTCTAAACACTCCAAAGCCACCTCCTTTGCAGGAAACAGAGTGTTACAGAGCCTCTCAATCAAACAAAAATACCCAGTTTGGATCTTTATAGCTTTTTAAGTTTCAGATTTTGTCACTTCTTTCTTAAACTTCAAAAGTTCTCTTCTGTATCAAATTCTGTGCTTTCTCATTTGCGTTTCATTTCATTTCTCTGAGTCTTAAAACACTTGTAAGCAAGGTAATTGCTTCCTATTTCTCTTCTTTCTGAGTCTTGTGGGATTTCTTTCCATAAAGCTTTTCCCTTGATTTATTGTGAGGTGTTTCTCTGATTTTATGCGTTAGAATTTTGTTGGATCCTTGTTGTTCAATTGTTTTTTCGGTCTGGGGTGTTTCTCGTTTCAGGGTTTTGTTCAATGATCACTCATTAAAGCTAGGTTTTTCTGTAGAATTCTTTAGTCTCATAATCAAATTTAGCAATGTCATCGATTCTGGCTAAAACCCTTTGATTTGTTTGCCATTTTTTAAACTAATTTTGATGTTTGTGCTCATAATTTTGCAGGAAATTCGCGTTTCTTTGCTGTAAGATGGAGTCTGAAAACGGGGTTACAGTGGAAGAAGAGAGAATTATCAGTGAAAAAACTGATGTGGAAGAATCTGCTACAGAAACAAAGAAAGAGGAAGAGAATGCTGACATTAATGGTGAAGAAGAGGCTTCAAATTTGAAGGAAGCTTCCAAACAAGGAACAAAATCTGATAGCATGGCAAGTAAAGCTGCTGCAAATGTCTCCAAAAGTAAAATCTCAAAACCCTTGAAGGTACCATGTACCATTCATTCAACCTGTTCTTATTAACCTCTTGCAACTCAGATAATTCCACCTTTATTTCCTGTTCTTATTATGTGTATTTGTCTGTTTCTCTGTCTATTAGGAACCTGGTAACCAGACTGGTAAGAACAGTAAGGTGACAAACAATAAATCTAATCTGAAAACTGCAGTTTCATTTTCTCGCAATCAGAGGCCTGTTCTTTCCCAGAGTCTTTCATTTCCAGCAAGAAGAGGCAATGGAGATGGTCTCTTGAAGAGCATTGATGGATATCCAGGGAAAACTGATGTCAAAGGCTCAAAAGTGCAGGCTCCTTCTTCCAATGGTTCATTGTCCCGTTTGAACAATCCGAATAGGCGTGGATCCATCAATCTAGACTCCAAGCCTACAAATGTTAATGGAGTTACTCCCAGGAGGAATACTTTAGCATCTTTGCCTGGCAATAGGCAAACTGTGGTATGGTTTTGAGATATCATTTCTTCCCTTCTTATTACTGTGTTGTTTTACTTTGGACTTCTTGTTATGTTATTTTTTAACCTGTGTTTAATTCAGCAGGCAAAATCTGGTCCTGGAAATGTGGCTGCTAAGTCCCCCTCCTCCTCTGAGTAAGTTCTGTTATGTAATTACTGTAATGCATTTTTATGTATGTTCAAATTGAAGAGAAAGCTCCTATATGTTTAATATTTGATGGTTTGATTATAGTATAAACATGCCTTGTGTGGTTGCAGATCAGCTGATTCAAAGCCAATAGCAGCTGCTGCAGTGCTGAGCAAAGAGGATGATGATGCCCATTCCACTACATCGTAAACTTCATTTGCTATGAAACTCCTTTTCTGATTTTCTCTATTTTGATTGAAATGTCTGTAAATTATTAGACTTAATTCTTGGCAGTGCCACTTCTCGTAGCACTAGAAGAAGTAGTGGGTCAGGATTCACCTTCAGGTTGGAGGAACGCGCTGAGAAGAGAAAAGAGGTTGGAAATGTGCATTCATATGTTTATTTTGTTGATTGATAGCCTTTCATTCAGTATATAACTAATTGTTTCATGAACTTCTGCACCAGTTTTTCTCGAAGCTCGAAGAGAAGATCCATGCTAAAGAAATTGAAAAAGTTAATTTGCAGGAAAAATCAAAGGTCTTGGCAATGAGTTTCCTTTGTGTTTTTATCTAGTATCATGGAATGATTTGATTCAATCAATTCTGTCTTGGCATTCACTAACTTTATGAGTTGTTGCATCATGCAGGAGAGCCAAGAGGCAGAAATCAAGCAACTAAGGAAGAGCTTGACTTTTAAAGCTACACCAATGCCAAGTTTCTACAAGGAACCTCCTCCAAAAGTTGAACTGAAGAAGGTGATTAATTGTTTTTTCTTTATTACTATTTCATGCTGGCATATAGCAGTTTGATTTATCAGTCTTTAATATCAGTTGTGTACAATGATGCTCTGATACTTTCAATTCAAGTTCCAGACTTTAACCATTCATAGGCATTAAAGATCAGAAGTTAGATACTACCAAATTATCATCAATTTATTGAACTTTGAATGATGAGAAAAAGACTTGTCATGATACAAATAACTGTAGCCTATAGGTGTAGAAAATACTTAAATTCTACTTCAAGGGTGGTTAACTGTGCTTTTAAAGGTTTGTCTTCAATCAAAGTTAATGCTCAGACATTATTAGGTAGCTTTGCTTGATAAGCAAAACCTTTTCACAGAAGAAAACAATTAAGATTTCTGCCTTCTACTCTTATCAGTGAAACAGTTTCATAAAAATGAAGTTTTTTCTGAACATTACTGATAGATTATCTCTTATTAATGAAGAACTTCAGAATACACAATTTAGTTGGGTAATTAGGAAAGATATCATCTGTTTGTTCTATGAAGAGGATTAAATATTTAGTTTTCCCTCAGATTTTTAACTAACAGATGACCATAATTCTAGTACATTCTCATGAGTTGCTGTTGACAGATGTAATCTACCAACTTAAACATAGTTCACATGACAATTTAAAATAGTTCGAATCTTAGAAATGGATTAAATTTATTGTGTCCATGTCCCCTTAATTTTGTTCTTCCATTCATTCATATTATAATCATCTAATATCTACTTTAATTGTCATAGATACCGACTACACGTGCCATATCCCCAAAGCTTGGTAGGCACAAGAGCACAGTCGCTGCTACAAACAACCCTTCAGAAGGTAATGGTTCAAGTGTTAGCCCATCTTTGAACCAAGAACAGAATGGCTCAACCAAAAGAACTCAAGCCAATGGTAATGAAGAAAATGTTGGTTCCAAGAAGACTATAAGGAAATCCCAACCTAAGATTCAATCTAAGGAGGTAAGTAAAGCTGAAGAAAAGCCTGGAAAGTCGAAACCAAAAACAAAGAAGCCGGAGAATACTGTGCAGGAAGCTTGTGTCGAAAAACCTGAAGAAAACCAGAACCATCCTGTCAACCTTCCCCAATCTGAGGATGCTACTATAAGTGTAGCAGCAGAAGAAATCAATCCTGCTGCAAATGGTGGACCGATTCCAAGCTTGGCCAACCCCGAGATGATGCCCCGTCAGGTCACAGTTGGAGGTTGAAGATCATGATTCTTGACTTGACCGCCTCGTGTTTATAGGTTTATATATATTTTTTTGGTTCAAGTTTCATCATCATGTTGTTGTGAATAGTATTTGTAAGTTGATCATGACATTCTTTTTGGAGGGGGGTTTACCATACACATTATCATCATTATAATTTACATATGCATCTACAGGTTATTTGCAATTATGTGTTAATTTCCTTGATTAAATTAAATTCTATTCAAAGTGTTTGGTAGGATTCTCTTTCTTTTAGTATTATTAGGCGAAATTTGTCTGTCGGCAACATCAACATTTGCTCTTATCTTTGCTGGTAAGATAATTTGTTGACATATGACTGACATAATTTGTTGTAATACCCTTTGAATTATTGTCTTCAATTTAGCCATTGGTACCACTTGTTCACATGGCTTCAGTTTTAAAATTACCGAATTCCAGATTTCTCACTAGCATTCAAGGCTAATCCAGGATCTTCCTTTTCCATTTCAACCTTTCTGGGGAGAACTTCACATGCAGAAACAGGACTCTGTAATAATGGATTATTATCTGCAAATAGAAAGTCTGAGACAGAGATGGGTTCTGCAGTTTTTATGGCAATTGCAGCAGCTCTTGTTAGAATTACCATGCCAATAAATGGTGAAACCCTTATTTTATCTTTTACTTGCAAAGCAAGCAAAAATTGCTGTCATGCAAAAGTTGGCTTTCATGATTAGAACATTCAACTAAAATAGTAGTACTAGTAATTAGTAGTGGTATTAAATTGTTTGTGATGTAGACAGCTTTTATGAGAAGGATGTACAAATCAAGAGAATGCTTGCTAGGAAATTAAATTCTTGAAAGAAGTTAAAATTATAGGTGCCTTCCAACTGCAACTTTGAAGTCAATTGATCCCCTACTGCAAGCTTTGTTATACTCATTTTTTTTATCTCATAGCAATTAGCAAACCATTAACTACAGCTATTTTTATATTACGAGGAAGGATTTGAACTCTATCATTTGGACAAGTAATCAACTAATCATGCCTCTAACTACTACATTAAATTCTTAGGTATCTAATAACTGTTATTAATTTTACCAATACATGTTGAGTCGAGTGAAAGGAGTTTAATGTCTCTTTAAGAAAGGCAATCTCTCGCGTTTGAGATCTGACCCTGCTTGATTCTAAATTAGCTAGAATCCAATATAGCTGCCAATACCGGAGATTTGTACAGAAGAAATAATCACTATCAATCATAAGGTATAGAATAGAATTTTCTTAGGACATTTGATCAAACCAGAACTTTAAAGTTTCAAACCTAGGGTTCTTGAATAGAGATGATAATTATATTGATTAGATCTAATCTAATTATAGTATACATATATGTACGAAACCAAATGCCTAAATATATGGTAGCTAGTAACATTTAGAGTGTAAAATATGGCCATGAAATCTTCCCTTTTCAAATTAATAATAATTGAAGAAATTAGAAAAGATTAAAGAGATGCAAAATCTTAGCTAGAATGCAACGAGTGCACGTTGTCATGATCCTAACTTTGTGGCAATTTATTACTACTACTATATCACCTTTTGTCAAGGCAAAGATATTAAAAATAGAAAAACAACCATTGTCCACAAAAATCAAATTTACATATAAAAATGTACAACTTGTTATTATTATTATTATTATTTTGAGATATACAACTTGTTATTTAATTCCTCACGTGTGTAATAAAACCTTCAACAATGACTTAAGAAGCTCAAAAAGGGCATGATTCGGGATTTGTTTTCCAACTTTTTAATTGAAAGTTTTATAGTAAAAATTTTTCCTACCTTTAATTAAAGGTTGCAAACCCCACTTCTTATTTTATCTTAATTTTGATTAGTTGTAATCATCATGTAAATTATTAGCTGCAACTTTTCTTTTTGTTTTTGTAATGGTCTCTCTCTGCTTTTCTTTTTTGCTTCCACTACGTAATTTCTTGTGCTCAAGGTATTCCGTATTCGCTGACTTTGCAGCTCCCAATCCAATTGCCGCCACCTCATGAAGGCTCAAAGGCTCCAAAGTGTTGAATGGCAAAACAAAAGACACGTCAAGGATTCCTCTTCTAACTAAACAGCTCACGTAACTAATCAATACATTTTCTTAGGCACGTATATATAGTATATGATCTATTGCATTTGCATCACTAATTTTCTTCAAATCAAATTTTAACGGTAACAAGAGTATTCCAAGAAACATTAATGAACTATTTCTTAATTTCGACTCAAAATTTTTAGGATTTTAAACTAATAAATTACTCTAGCATTCAATAATAAACTGGTCACATTTCTACTAGTTTTTCCTATTATTCTTCAGTAGTCACATTGAGTCTCGACTAATCCAGAGTTGAACTGCGTTGGACCCCAATTAGAGATAAACTCTTTCCGCACTTATTTTCTCTATTCAACTCTCAAGTCCTTACTTAAAGGACATTGAATTCCTCCCGGTCAATCTAAGAGGCATTGGGCACAGTTCTACTATTTTTGATTTAAGTAAACTTTGCTTCTTGGTAAAAAAAAAAGGATGTGATAGACTTGAATACTAAGTAAACTTTCATTTTCAAAAGCATATTCAATAGTTCTACCACTCTACATGTGGATGTAAGTCTTTCCATTTATAAAAAGAGATGTTGAGTTGAAAATTGATATGGAAATAAAGTTACCCAACCCACCCTTTTGTCAACTTAACCTTAGTACCTTACTATTGTTCCGAAGACAGAACACAACCCAACTAATCTTACTATTGTTGTGAAGTTAGAATTCACAACCCAACTACTCTTGTTCATGTCAGAATGAGATTGAATATGCTATTTCAATGCACGTTTTACATAATTCACTAGGAAAAAAATAATGCAAGTATGAGACTTGGAACCCCTTTTCTTTTCTTTTTTTTGTAGAATGAATAATTGTTAGGGCAAACCGGCAAAACTTCCCAGTCAGTTAATTTCAGAAAAATGGTATATGAGCTGGTGTGGTGTGGTGTGGTGTGGTGTGGTGTAGCAAGTACAACAATTATTTGATATGATTCATCCAAAGCCAATGTCTACAGGCTGTGTCCAGCATTATGTTGTTTGGCATTTGACTAGCAACAACACTCCATGTTCCAATTCATATTTGATATTTTTCATTTTAGTTTAATTAGTACATAATTTTGTCAAACGGTGCCTAACCCAATTCATTGTAGTAATAATATTGCCTTTACCTCCAGTGAAAGCATGAGATTAATAGCCTAATAACCCTAGAAATATATCCCATAAATAATTTCCATTAAACATTATTAATAATCAATAAATAAATGATAATAACATTTCATTACATAACGACAAGGGAACACCAACAATGAGAAAATGACCAGTTAGCTTAGCTGTGCCGCCTTAATCATCTTTTCCATTTTCCATTATTATTGTTGTTATCATTAGTTATTAGTAGTAATATGGAATATTATAACCACACAAATACTAATGTGACAAATGAATATTGAAGAGCTTTGAAAATTTGATTCACAAGGAGATTAATTATTGCAAAAACAGGGACGGAAAGAATAAAAAAAAGGAACAGAACAGGAACCCTTTGATACGATGAAAAGATAGGTTTCCAAGATTTTCATGCATTATGCAATATATAAGAGGCAAGTGAATCATACACAAAAAAAAAATAATTAAAAAATGGTATGTAATTACAGTATTTTTATGACAAAATAACCAGGCAAGCTTTCTCTCTTCTTCCTGTGGGCATTTTTTCAGAGGATTCTTCAAGCTTCTTATCATCTTCACCAAGCACTTTCCTCTGTCCAGTGTATTATGACACAAAATCTAAAACCCTACAACTGCAAATGACAAAACCATCTTCTTTTTACCCAGAGAAAGTAATTTTTTTTCACTGTTTTTCGATTTTTTTTTACTGGATTTCCCTTTTCTTTCTGTTTTCCTTCTTCAGACTATGTATATGTTCATTGACATGATCGGAACCGCGAATCCTGTCCAAGAGACCCAAGCATCCAACATCCAACTTCTAACAACTTCCCTGCATGATCATAATATGAAACACAAAACTTAGGTCAACTCATGATTAAGTGTCTACATCAACATTGCTTAATTTATTTAATATTCAACAAACCGAGAAATTAAGTGGCGTAAATTGAATAATAATCAATTAGTAGTAAGCTTTGTACCAACCATAAAACCCTATATAAAAATGAAGGTCAGCTAAATAAAAAGTATAGTAGAGAAGAACAATTAGACAACAAAACTTGCCAGGCTAGATGATTGCAAAAAGTGTTACCAAATGATATGAGAAGTATATATAAATTATAATAATAAGGCATGGAAAATTTATAATATGAAAGGTATTGTTGGCAATAAAGTTGTGGTGGGGTATAGACTAATGTGGCTAACAGCTGGGCGGCCATGGATTTTTAGCTCTTATGTTTCGGCATTTTCGGTCACATGAATTCGTCGGTGGCAAGGGCAATGAGAAATATTATTCTCAATTATTACTTAAAGAACCTTCTCTATATCTCCATCTAAGAATATCTAACCACTTCCATGCTTGTTACCAAATAACTAATACTATTCTATTGTAGACTAAAATAGTGCACAAAAAACTTCAAGATTATTCTGGACTTTTTCACTTTCTCACCACCAATTCTACACTACTTCACCATTTCCCACTTTCCATTACTTTGGTAAATGACTAAATGGCAGCAATCCTTTAATAAAAAGTGAAACCAAGGTATTTCTGGTCAAAACTTGCTGCACTTTTACTTTACCAATATAATCAATCCATCTCTCCATGAAGAACAATTGAGTGGCATTTTTTTCTCAGATAAAGAACAATGCCAATGCTCCATATTGATCGATGATGCTCGTATCAGCTTCCACCAATTTTAAGTCAATAATAATCACACCAAAGAATCATTTCATGATGTTATTGGGATCATTTCTGTAATGCTAAGCAAAAATAGATAGATAGATCCCAGCTTTCCTTTCCATACACTACAAGATGTAATCAAATCATCGAAAAGAAGACCGCAATATAAACGCGTACTCCATGATTTCCACCATCTACCCCACCACCAAAAACATCAATCATCAAAAGAACACTCACTACCCTAAATTCCAACTTAATTGTCACTCTCCAAAGCAAATTCCATACCACTATTCTAATTTCCCATCCTTTTCATTTTCTTTAATAAAACTCCCACATTCATTTCTAATCCAAACAGTACTTACTCACACCTAATCATAAACCAACCACAAGCTCAAGGTTGCAAAAATTCATGAATTCATATTCCTAATACTAATTACTTAAACTGAACAAAAATATAACCAATTAACCAAAATTTTTTAATGAGTTAAATAAGGAAAAATAAGAAAATATACCTCTCCGGGTTGGCTTGGTGGCAACCTTCACAGAAGCCGGTTTCTTAACAGTGGAAGTCTCTTCTTCCTCCGGGAACAAAACGCCATCGATACCTTGAACCGAAATCCTCCCATCGGTGTAAATATCAGGATCAAACAAATAAGCTGAACCCTCGCTGTGTCCAAACTTGACCGAACCATCAGCCTCCTGAGCCACCACCTTATGCGGCAAACGCAACGTATCGTATCTCACTTTCCCAAACCTCCTAACAGCATTGTACATGCTTTCCTCAGTCTGATACTCAGGGATAATATGGTAATATATAATCTGTTCCGGTGCCCCTGGCTCGCTCAACTGATCGGTGGTGAGCTTAGCCATGGCTTCATCATTAGGAGCCAAGACAGTAATAACATATCCTTCTGAAACCAATCTCCCCATTTCAGTTGCTAAAGAAGTCAAGTTCACTAGAATATCTGCCATTTCGTTATACCCACCGTAATGTAACAGAGTTTGGATAAAATCCTTAACCTGACTCTCGCCGTCAAAATGATGGTGAGGTCCTCCGGGTCCCGGAGCTGGTGCCGGAGCCAGAGAAGGACCTGGAGCCATTGCGTCGTAGATTGGGAGCACCGGTGGTGCACCGACTGGAACCGGCGCCGGTTTCTTCAACCTATTGGTGCGAGGATCCACTTCCGGCGCTCCCTCTGGTAATACGGCGGAGATTGACTGTAGATTACGTCTCTTGTTGAAGTCTTCGATGACGGAACGGGGAATGAGGAGCTGTTTGATGCCGTGAATCACTCCATCGGGTCGGATCACATCGTCGGGTCGAACCAACTCAGCTGAATCCACAGTTTTTTTGCCGGTGGGTTTGGAGGTTAAGTGGAGATGTTCGTTCCAGAGGGTGTTGTGCTTGACGGGTCCGGTTTTGTGGTCGGGCCATTGGTGGGATCCGACCCTTTTGGGGATAATGTGGAACATGAGAAGGGTTTGGAGGGATTTGAGGTTCCCGGGTTCAAGCAAGAACCTTTTGAATTCCGGGTCGAGTTGACGCTCCAAAGCTTCATTCCGAGGGGCAAAAATGGTAATATTATGTTTCCCAACGGCTTCTTCAAGAGTTTGCAGAAGCAAAGCCTTCTCAACGAGTTCAGCTAACTCAGTATAATGCGAGTCAAGAAGAGCAACGAGAACGGAATTTGAGTTAATCTGACCGGAACCTGAAGAAGAAAAAGATTTCCCAGATGGGTTTTGAGGCAATGCAGCAATGGCGAAGGAAACAAAGAGGAAGAAAAACAAGATCTTGGAAGAAAAAGAGACACCATAGATGGAAGAATCCATGGCGCTCAAAGAAAAACCTGAAAACCCCAAGATGAGATTTTTGGAGAGGAAGAAGGGAAGTGAGAGATTGGGGGGTTTTTGAGGCAAGTGAAGTGAAAAATTAAAGGGAAAAAAATGTTGGGTAGATTTGGATATTATTGCTTTGAAAGAAGGGCAGAGTCAGAAGAAGTGGGACAAATGAGGAAAATCAAAATAATGCAGCTGGAAGAAGAAGAAGAGGAAAGTAAGGGATTTTAGAGCTTTTGGTGTGAGATTTGTTGTGTGTTGAGAGTGTGAGGTGGTGAAGAAAGAAGAGAAGAGAATAGGGAAGCTTTTGGTTTGGCAATGGGGGTGAGCCAGAGGGGACTTTAGAGTTAGAGACAGGCTGGAAAAGGGGACCACACGGGGGACGAAATCGACCTCTTCTGTCACTTGTCAGGAGTTTGCTTTGCCTTTGCTTTGCTCGGCTTCTAAGACTTGAGCCAAGCCTTTTTTTAAGAGAAGACTGAAGAGGGTGGTTAAGTTTTTATTGAGTTGGGTTGACTTGGACACCTACCATCTTCTTCTTACAAGTGTTTTGCAAGATAAAAAAAAGTGTTGTCTTTTTGTTTGGTGGTGGGTTTTTTTTCCTTTTCTTTTGTTTTTTTAGAAGCTTTTGTTGGCATTGGACTCATTAGATTCTTTTATGGTGTTTTTTAATTATTTTTTATGTTTGTGGCTAATGGGTTTTTATTAGATGAGCCATCCAAGGTCTTCTTGAGAAAACTTAACTTAACTACCCAGTTCTCATAATTTATTTGACTTTAATATTTAAGACTACCCATCAAAAAAGAATTAAATTGGGAATTATTTTGCAGTAAACTTCTGATTATAATTCTCCTTTTGTTTCTATGAATAGTTAATAGCCAAGTTTCATGAACAATATTGACATGTTTTTGTCTATGACACTTGAAACCATTTGAGATTTTTTTATTTTTGGTCTAATGAAGGGTATTTTAAGTCTTTTTTGTCTAAAAATAGGATTGTGAGTGTGGAAAATTAAAATCATCTTTACAAATTCGTTTTGGTTTAAGTGGTTCACGTACTTGTTCTCTTAAACAAGATTTCGAGTTTGAGTCTAATAAATTGAAAAAATCATTATCGAGAGAACTTTATATTTATAGTAAGTTAACCAAGTTCAAACAAGATTAACTTGTAAATATATAAAAAAAATGTTTTTAAAAAATCGATCTGATATTCTTACTATAATTGGGTATAAGTCGTTTATTCTTTATCATCTTAACCAATTAATTATTTATTTGAATTTGAGCAATTATTCATCAATTTTTTTAATTAAAGTCCGATATCTTGGTCTAAAAAAGTAACCAAATAATTGCATTTTTGCAAATTATATGTGTCTCCTAACATCCAATATATGCTTATAAAAAAAACCCAATTATGATTAACAAATCCATTACTAAAAAAAAAAAAAGAGAGCCAATTTATATGTGTCCATAATAATAAAGCGGTGGGCAAAACAAGGGGCATGTGAGTGGAGAGGCTCCGGGCAGAAGCCGAGGCTAATTATAAAAGCACAAAATAGACAACTTTTCACATGTTGGCTTCAAGCTAAGGCAATGGCAAGCTGTCGGTGTCCTAAATTTTAAGAAATAAAAAATACTCCTAAAAAGAAAAACAAATTTGTCCTTGTTTTCACGCTAAGCCAAAAAAAAAGAAAGAAAAATGAAGAAACTGAAAACTCGCGCGTGAAACTTGCAATTCGGGCGGGCAATCAAAGTCTCGGGGCGCTGCTGCCGTCAGCGGGGGCGACCTCTCTCCCACCGTTAGATTGTGTGTCACTTTCATTTCCCCAAAACTTCCCTTTTCTTTCCTTTTCTTTCCTTTTAATGCTAACCCCCCCTTAAAATGGTGTTTCTCCAAATTTCGTTTTCTTTTTTCGAATTGGGTTCTTTTTTTTGGATAAAATGTTGTCATTTTTTTCTTGGTTTGAGATGGGATTGAGTAAATTACTATTAACAGGGTCTTTATTTAAAAAGAAAAATTGTTGAAGTTAGTTTGGTGATGTAATTTCTAGAAGGTTAGCAATTTGGATTACTATAATAGCATGATTTTTTGCATACATGTTTAATTTTATAAATAGAAATAGTTGATGTATTGTTAGGAATATAAAAATAATTTTATATTTCGAGTGGTTCGACATTTATTTTCCTAGAAAAAATCTCAAATTCGAGATTTATTGTAAATAGGAAAAATTAGTCTGCGAGACTTTTATTCTATAATGGATTGGTCCAATTTGAACATATTTAACCTCACTTATATATAAAGCATTGTTAATAATTTAATTGAAAACTCAATATAAGCTTTCACAAAAAAAAAAAAAAACACTCAATAGAAACAGATAATTCTCTCCCAAAATTCAAACATCATATATATTTTATCAATTGAGCTAACAGTAAATAATGTTAATTTTAACTTTTGTTATTGCAATCAAATATTATGATGTACAAATTTGTGTCGGCATAAACAAAAAACAAAACTAAATTATACCCATTTTCAAATAAAATAAAATAAAGAAAATAACACATTCTTTTGGCCATTATTAATAACACATTTTGTGAGAAAAAAACAAATTGGAGTTAGATCTTACTTAATACTTCGTATATACATGAAAATGAAAATGAAGATTATTTTGATAGAATAATTGCATTTAATTTATAGTGGAATTTTTATGTATCAAGTCAAGATACATCAGCGTAAGGTTTGAGTTGAGATGTTGCTTTCTCTTTATTTAAAAAAATATGTATTCTTTTGATTTAGAATATGCTCACATTAGGAAAACTTTTATGCATTTAGATAATATATTAAACATAGCTTAAGCATTTAAAACAACTAAAACTAGACAATGCACTATGAAGCTTCCCAAAAGTGAAACCTACCCTTTATTTCAAGAAGTTGTTGGACACTTAGCTCTCAAAAATAAAGCTAAATCGAATTATTTTGGATTTTGGATGCATATATATTCCCCTATTTTATTCAAAAATGGCATGAAAAATAGTAAGCACAAAAGGGTAGCCTTATTCATGAATGCCGGTGCATTTTATGAATTTATATTTATAATAATAATTGATTGATCACTTTTTTTCTAAACGAAAAATTGATTAATCTCTTTTTAATTAAGAAATAATGTTATAATTCAAAATCTTTAAGAACCCTAGATGGGAAAATAAAATCCGAAGAACCCTACAATTGATTTTTGTTTCTTAAAAAAATGGAACGAGAAAATCCCAAGATTAGATACGCACATTTAAAGGATGAGATATCGAGCATCTTTTTTAGTTGATGGTCTACAACCACGTGAGACAAAGGAGTTGGTATTTGCCGACGCCGTCCAAGTTTTTACAATACTTGAAAAATATAGTTGTACTATGTATTTTTTTAGCTATTAGTAGTATTAATTATTTTTTTTACTTACTACTAATATTTTTCCCTAATTTGGAGAAATGATCTCAGTTTATTACGTCATTTATAGGTTATGCTAATAACATTGTGTCACATAAGATATTGGTATACTATATTTATAATATTACTAAAATCCCACCTTAGTAATAACAAGATACCGGACACTCACTATGTGAGTAGTTTTTAATAGTTTTTCTAATGGGTAGTTTTATTTAAAATGAGTAGTTTTTATTATGTTTTGAACTTTTTTAAAACTGAGTTTGTATCCGAATCAACTCGTGACACAAATTCAGGACTTGCCTTTATAATTAGTATAAATTATAAGCCGAGCCCATATAATTATTTCTATTGTCACTAAAAATAAGAACCAAAATGAATAAAAATGGTAAATTGGTAACCCAAATTTCACAATTTTTCACCATTTTAACCAAACCAATGAAACCATCCATGTGAGTAAATTGTTGGAGATGAACACAAGTGGAAAGAAAAAAACACCACAATAATTGGATACTATTTGGAATTTGTTATATAGTATTTGATTTGATTTATCATAATCATAGATAAGCTTTTTGACATTATTAGAAAGGTTAGTAATACTATTATTATTACCAAAGACTAGACTAGACAATCATCAAAAAAAGTATAAAAAGGGCCCATATATTCTTTGGATTCCACATTTAAAGATGCCCACAGCCACATGATTTTTATTTTCCCCCTTGCCTTGCCTAATCAAATGTGCTGGAACTTCCTTTGTCTCATTTTATTCAATTTTCCAGCACAAAATCAATTTGAAAAAAAAAAGGGAAAAAATGTAAAATGGCAAGCTGAAGTTTTTATTTTTCCTGGCAAATTCTGAAGATTACAATACAGTGGGTTGTTTTTGTTTTGTTTTTTTTTTTTGGCCTTAACTAAATAATGAAACTTCAAAGCTTCCCTCCAAACTAACAAAAGCAGGGAAACAGAAGGGTCCAACTGCCCATATTTGGGAGTTTTTGGGTACTATTGGCCCTACAGACAATGGGGCAATGAACCCATCAGTGTATTTTGTCAACATTTTAGACTTTGGGCTTTAGCCTTCTTTCTTGACTTGGATTATGTCAATGTTTTTGAGTTGTAAAGTACTCTCCACCTGGTACAAATATTTGTACAGTGTGTTAATATTATTCCTTTCTATAATTATGTGATTTTTTTTTTTGCCAGAATTCTATAATTATGTGATTAGAAATAATCTTTTCACATCTCATAAATCACATTTGTCTCTATTTTTGTAATAGTCTCCTATGAATTAGGATGGGGTACCAATAATCTCATCAGTTTGGATTTTGGATCATGACTGACGTGATAGATCCGTCCTACGTGATCATTTCACCTAAATAAATGTAGGATTCCATGACCATTTCCTTCAAAGTTTGATCTACAGGCTACAGCTAAGGAAAATGTTTTGATCGGCTAAGCAAATTAATGGGTATTGAGTATTTGCTTAATCTAATGTTTGCCTAAACTAGTCTTCATTTCGGTAATTGCAACTTTCTCTACATATATATGATCTTAAAAACACAGAAGTAAACATTGCAGGACTTTGTGTGTTACTATCCCATAGTTTTAATTAAACATGTTACCTTCTTTCAGAAAACTCATTTTCCTATTCCAATAACTTCTGCCATCAGACATTTGACAGAGTATTGGGCTCTTAGTTTCGATGACTAGGGTTGAGCAACCTCAAAAAAAAAACCTTCTAGAAAGTAAGAAAAATAAAATCAATCTAATCATGTCTTGAGGCCTTCACTTCAAAGCCTACAAATTCAGGCAGGAAAGACATTTTTCAGCAAATTTGCAATATTATGGTATTAAGAATGTTTCAAATTCCATCCAGTGATACTACTTCCTCCCTCAAGAGTAAAATTCAGACAGTGCCAAAATAGCCATCCAGACATACTTAAATTCAGATACAGTTTGTCCTAAAATGGGTTATATATAAACAAATTTACAAACATATATACCCATGTATAAAAGTCTCTGTCCAGATGAAAGGTCTTTTTTTCACTTCCTCTCTTTTTATTCAGATTCAGACCACACTCACCATGACTCTGTCCATTTGCAGATGTTAATCAACTGGCCTGAAATGCAATGCATCTTTTCCTCAGCATGTCATTTCTGGAGAAACAAGATTGGCAACCTGAAAATCCCAAACTAGAATATTATGCTAAAGATACAACAGAGATAAATGTGCCGAACACTGAAATTTAATCTACAGTTGCAAAGGTTTCAGCTTTGATCACTAATAAGAATTGCTGTGTGCCAGAAAATCATGCTACAAAATAGTTCAATGTAGCAAATATCTCAAGAGTAAAGTATCATTTTATATGATTATTAAGAGCTGCCAATGGATAGTAGGGATGGTGGATGCAAATATAATGTTTTTCTATTAAAGGGTTCCAATGGATGAATATATAAAAGCAAAAGATGAATACGAAGAAACATGATGACTCACCTACAAAGATGAAATGCTGAGGATAGATGCAATTTGCTGAAATAATTTTATATAACCTAATTAGAAAGAGAACTTGCAACATGCGGAGCTCGTGTAGGGCTGATACTTAGAGGGTCATCTCCGCCTGTGTTATTCTGGTTGTCTTGCTGTGTAACAGAAGTTTCAGCCATACGATTTGACACAGAAGCTTGACTATTTTCCCTGGTTTCAAGACGCTCCATCAGACGAGATACAGTGGCGATTCCAGCATTCACTTCTCTACGAACTTCATTTCCAAGATCAGACATGGAAGAGTTACGAGAGAACCACCTCTCCTTCCAGCCTCTGGTACTCTTTGATATTGACTCCTTGTATCTTTTAAGTCAAGAAGTGGCAACAATTAATTAGTAACATATGGTGAAAAATATGCATTATCAACTTTCAAACCTATAAAGAGTTGCTAGAAGAGGGATTTGTACACCATACCTCAAGGACACAGCGTTAAGTCTGGATTTCAGAGATTCTGAAAATGACTGAAGATCTGATGGTCCTGCTCTCTCTTGATCTGGTGATGAGGAATTACTAGAGGTGCCTCTATAGAAAAGGACAAATTAATCAACTAGATAATACATATACTATCAGAAAACCAATATAAGTGCTTCGACAAACCAAAGATAAATACTCAATGGTTAAAATGTAATATCCACATGCATGAGAAATATGGAAAAAGAAGTCCTCTATACCGATGATTAAGGGAATATGCTCTTCTATTGACTTGGCTGACAGTAGATCCAGAGGCAGATGTATTTTGACCAGAAGAAAATGGTGAAGTCTGCTGGGATAACTCATCTCCTCCAGATGATAGTGGAGTAGCTGGACTAGGTATGCTGATTGCAGCCGGTTCAGTGTTCCCTCCCATATGAGTTAGAGGTGAAGAAACAGAGCCAGAATGCTGCGCACCAGGATGAGCAGAAAAAACCAAGTAGTGTGGACGACCATGAGCAGATGGTCTTCTTTGGCTATCCCTCCTACCAGCATGGCGAGACCTTCCCATTGCAGCAGCAGCAGCCAAGTGCTGAATTATACGCTCTTCAAGTTCGGGGTCATTTGCACCAACTGGTAACTGCATCGCAAAGCACAAGTGCAAATTTGATTTCATGGGTGAATATCATAAGATAAAGACAATAGTAAGGAAAAAAAAAATGAATTTCAAAAAGCAATTATAGATGGCATACATGTTGCAATTCAAAGTCACCAAGGGTGGGATGGCGAAATATGGTGGTATTTCTTGATGGTGCAACCCTAAAGCTTCTTTCCCTCTCTACTGCTTCAAGCAATTCTTGGCTGTCATTATATGCAAGTTATTAGCTAATTCCATAGATTATGATGAGAACATTTTCAAAGTAAAAAGAGGTCTGTATGTGTAACTAAATAACTAAAAAACCTTGCAGGGTCCTTTAAGCTAATGGATTGCCAGCACATGGGACATTGCGAGCTTCTCTGGCACCTAAAACAAAAGACCTTGTATTAGATTTAAGCATCATATGGGGATTGCTTCCTTCAAAAAAGTGTAAATCCAAAATCCAAATAAAATAAAATAAACAAAATATAGTTGCCAATCCAAATTAAAACAGCAATTATTTATGCAACTTGGTATATAATAGTAATAAAGAAGAGGCCATCAGCCACATGGTCGGATGGTAGAGTGCTAGACTCTTAGTTCCAGTGGCTAGGCTTCGATCCCCAGCAGCCACAAATACGAGAAAAAAAAAAAAGTAATAAAGAGGCATTACTTAGGAGATTAGATCCTAAAATTATGTTTATATCTGCCCCCCACCCCCCTCCTTATGCCTCCCTCTCTCTGCCTCAGAAATGGTATCACCAACTTTCTGCAGGTACGTAATTTGTTAGAACCACAGGTATGAATTTGACATTTCATTGGTGGTTATACAAGAAACATACCTAACTCTAAAATGCTCTGCAAGCGCCTAAATACATTGAAGAAGCAAAGTAACACTTTATACTAATTGCTAGAAGTTGAACAAAATGATGATAGATCAAACAGGAAACCGAGGCACCTTCACCAATCCAAGTTCAGGTTATAATCAAACATAAATTAAGGACAGTGGAAATAAAATGGACAGAAGAATAGAAAGACAGTACTGGCAGCACTCAGCATGCATAATTAGACAAAACACAACCATTATTATTATTATTATTATCAAAGCATGAGAAATCAAACTCAAATTTGAATCTGAAACATTGCAGGAGGAATGAAAAACACATCTATGTTCCCGTCAAAATCAAATTCATCATGCACTATATTGGATTTAGGACATAGTGGCTGGATTTCCATGTTAGGCTTTTCTAGAGGTAATGTTTTTCCTTCACCCCCCCCCCCCCCCCCCCCCAACTTCTCTCCACCCATATCATATCATTCCACCAGAGATCCAACCTGGATTCTCGATCTATGAATGATGTCTTAGTCAATCCACTGGCAGTCAATGTAGGGAAGAATAGAATTTGATAAATAAAATGCATAATGATTCAAAATAGAGGGACAAAAATACAGGCAACAGTGAGGTTGCATGAACAATGAACTCTTAATAGGTCAAAAAGATAATAATGTTAAGATTCACACAAGACGCACCATTCAAGAATGCACTGGAGGTGAAAGTCATGCCTGCAATTTGTCACCTGCAAGAAAAGATAGAAGTGAATTTAAGTTGAGGCACTTCTATACAATAAATATGGTGGGAAATAGTGCAAAAGGTCCCAAGCAAGTAGGATGGGTTCGAAAAAGAAAATGAATCTGTAGTTTGAGAAGTTACTGTTGAAGGATCGCTTTGAGAAAACTCCTCAAGGCATATGCTACAAGCATCATCACAGGCATCCTGGATTCCCCCTTCCACAAAAGCTGCAGCTGATGTCATATGATTGTCAGGCTTCTGTGTCTCCTCCATCCTTGAACCTTTACGAAACAAAGCGGAGAAACTTCAATACAGATACCAAATGTAAATTCCAATTTATCCCTGATTATTGATGAACCAATGACCCTTTTTATTTTGTATAGCTTCTTGGACTAAAACATAACACAGCAAATCCAAAAAGCACTTCTCAGTTCCTATGATGCATAAATGAACTGCTATGCTGATAAAATTCAAATTGGCCGAATATCAATGAAGTCAAATAAGTCTTATACCTCATATATCTTCTAAGCAAAAAATAAAAAATGTATATCTCCTCATCTAAATGTCAGTTCTCAACTCAAGAAAGCACCAATACCAACCATTTCAACTTATTTGAACACATTTTTTACCTAAAATTATTGCATGAAACCATTCTTTTCCTTGCGAACTAAAACCACTTTCTACCACTAAACCAAATTAAAAAAAAGGTACATAAAGCAGAAACATTGTTTTTTCTCCTTGTAAGAAAATTTAATCAGACAGTAGTCGTGATTCTTTTTTCCCATATTTCAAATAACTTCAACAAACAACCTTACATAGTTATTCCAGCTGATTGTTTTCTCATTCTCCTTATACATATTAAGACAAACGAGAAGCATAAACATTTATCCAGTTCTAAGTATTCAAACCAAGTCCTGATTGTTTGTCAAAAAAACTTTTGTCCAATGAAAAGGAATATCCATATTTTCATGTCAAATCTCAAATATAATTAAAACATAAAAAAAAAAAAAACCTCCCCACAAACAGGTGCAACAAAAACTGAGATACACACACCACATCAATTAATCCATTGAAATAAGCAAAGAGATAACCTTTATAACATAAACCAATAAAACCCAGATGAGAAATGGATCTCAAAAAAACACAAATCCATAAACCCAAATTGAATATATATCAAAAATATAAATTTCAGCAGAAAACAAAAAAAGGTTTACCTCCACCAGAGAACAGAAAATTTAGAAACTCTTCAGGAGATGTCAAGGAATGAAGGAATTGCCCATGAAAGACAAATAAAAAATTGATCTTTCTTGAATCCCCCTTCTCTTCCTATTAATTTATTTATTCACCAGGAGAATGCCAGAGATCCATTAAAGAACAACCAACAAACCCTCTAGAATTCAGAGAAAACAAAAAATGATTACAATATTATAATAATTATAAAATAGTGTTAAATAAGGAAGAAAGAGAAAGGGAGAGAGTTGGAAAGAAAGACATGGCCACCTTTACCTTTAAATTATTGTTAATGGGATTTGTTTTTGGTTATTTTCCATATTTAATTTTCTGTTTTTGAGTGTTGGGAAAACAAAAACAAAGCTTCCACCAAAACAATTTGCCCACCACCACTTCCTAAACAAGAAGTCTTTTTTTCACACCCTTTTAAATAATTGGATCTTATCTCTTTAATCTTATATCTTCAAAAGTATATTCTGTTATTAGTCATACCCCACAACTTTATGTTCTTGTTGGCTGTTTTTTTCCCATTTTCTTACTCAATTTTTTATGGAAATATTTTAACTTCTTCTTCAATAATTAATAAATGGAGATTATGCTAATCATGATTTTCTTTCCATTTGTGAGATATGATTATGATATCTAATTTAATACTACATTAATTAGCAAATCCAGTCAAAGAAGAGAATCATCTTCTGTTTTTTTTGGTAGAAGAATAATCTTTTGTTTGTTTATACATATATTATACTTTGATGAATTTAATTATGATCTTTGGTGAGTTTATCAATCTTTTACACATTTTTATCAATTTTAAAAAAAAATCATTTAATCAGAATAACTATCTTATTGGCTTTGAGGATATTAGTTATTGAAAATTACAAATTCTAATAAACAAAAAAAATTGTTAGCTTCCCCACAATTAAATGTTTTATGTAATTTGTACTTCTAATTTGTATTTATATTTACTTAAGTAGGTTATCTACTAATCTTTAGGCAATTATTTCATTTTATATTGTGGCAACTTGATCTCAAAGGGTCTAATTGTGAGTTATGACTTATGAGAAAGTGTAGGTAATTTACCTAACAGAATAATCATGAAATCCCCTTTCTTTTCTTCAAAATTGAAAGTTAAAATATTTGTATTTGGCTAGAATTTCAAGGAAAATCATCAGTACTTAATCCTTATGAGGAATAATCAGTTGTTTTTAGTGAATACTAGTATTCACTTCTACGTTGCACGTAATTTATTGTATTTAAATTAAAATAATAATTGAAATTATTTATAAGTAGAGTTGTCAAATCTGATTCAAATTTGATAATCCGTCCAATCTAATTGGCCCGATTTGACTAGAAAAAGTAAACAATCTGAAACCATCCTATGCAGGCCCGATAAACCCTTAATCCGAATAATCCGAGAAGTTAACCCGAATGATCCAAGAATATTATAAATTAAAATTATGTTTTATTTAATAAAATCCCAATTGAATCCGAATCCTATACCCGAAAAACTCAAAACTCGAATGACCTAAAATCCAAGTGACCTGAGGCCAAAATCCGAACCCGCCTGACCCTAGACCCAGCAGACCCAAAACCCGAATAACCTGAACCTAGATGAGCTAAAACCCGAATGTCCCGAGAAAACTACCTGTCTCATTTGATCTGTACTCAGATGATCCAAACCCGAAACCCGTCCAACCCATCCAATTGACTCCTCTAACTTTATAAGTCAAATGAAATAATTGCGTGTTACTCTTCTTTTTATTTTTAAAAACTTTAATTAAATTAGTAAAATGATAAAAATAAAATAGGTATAAAAATATTAGATTTAATAAAATAAAAATAGAATTTTTAATTGAGTAAAACTATAAGAGTATATTTAAAAATTCTAATATTAATATTTAAGTTTTAATAAAATAGTTGTAAGAATATATTAGATTTAATTAAATAAAAATAGAGTTTTTAGTTGAGCAAAACTATAAAACTTTAAACAATGACATTTAAGAAATATATTTGAAAAATAAGAATATAATAGGTGATTCAAAATTTTTACAAGAACTCATACTTTTATATATAGTATAGATATAGATATGAGGAATAATTAGTTGTTCCTAATAATTTTTATTATAACTCATGAGGTCATTTTCATCTAAAACATGAGAATTAGAACCTATAAGAAGTTTCTAAACTTCTATGGTCAAATTTAAAAAGAAAAAAAGATAAGTACTATTAAAAGATGAAGTAATTTGTGCAAAAAAAAGAGAAAGAAGTTAAATTCAAAGGCATATTTAATGGTTGGTTGGTATGGAGAAAATAATGTAGGAAGACTTGTGGGATTTATAATGAATGAATTGTTGTAGATCCCATCATAAAATTAAAACTGAGGCAAGATTTGATAGGTTGGTCAACAAATTGCAACCCATCTTTTGTTTCCCTTTTTCTTTTTGATGTGAGATCTTATGTTATGTATCCATTGGGAGTTGGGACATATAGAGACAAGTCTTTGTGACTATTGTCAAAGAAAAAAAAGAAAGACAAAGTCTTTGTAACTTAGCTATCCTCTAATAAACGACTTAAAAATTGAGTTTCACTGTTTAATTCATTTGCATGGGATATGGAATTTGACCTTGCGAGATAGGCAAAGACTAGAAATAAAGATAACGAATTTGAACGCGATGACTTAGGCTCTGTTTGTTAAATTAAGTACTGAAAATTTAAGTACTGAATCTTTATGGCTACTGAATTTAATACTGAATTTGTGGTGAAAAAACTGTTTGATAAGTTACTTAATTTGAAATGTAAGAAAAATATTTTTGTTGATATTTTTGTATGAAAATATTTCAAAAATACATTGGTAACAATTAAAAAATGAAAAATTATTGATAAAAGGAAAGAACATAACATTAATGTTTGAATCTTTCCATAAATAATATTGTTGAATAGAAAAAGTAACCTTAGACCTACTTTTTATTTCCAATGCTTTTTCATTGAAAATTTTAAATTAAATGATTTTCTAACCTTAATTATCAAACGCATTGAAAAAATTAAAGCATTGAAAATTTTCATTTTCAATGGTTTGAAAATTTTCAATGGTTTATCAAACAGCCCCTTAGATTGTCGGTTCTCTGAGTTCAAATCTTGTAAATTAATAAATGAAAAAAAATAATTATTAAGAGAATTTTATGGAAGATGCGACAGTTCAAACTTATAGATACTTAGTTTATGGAAAATGAAAAAAGAAAAAACTCCAATTTACAAAAGAGTTGATTGATCTACTATTCTTGAAAGAATGAAATTAAATATGTATAATAAATAATCTGTCACTTTTATTACAGAAATAAAAATTCATATTTACCCTATATTACCCTATACTTAATGAGAGGCCAACTTCTGCACTGTTCATAGACTGTTCAAGATCTAGCAGTGCAATTCACCCCCAACTTGGCCCAATTTTGCGCCACATGTCCAATTGCTTAACCCAATTTCGATATCCGATCCCGACCCGTCTCCGACTCTACTCAACTTGCAAAATTCAGCTCCAATTGGCCAATAATCTGGCGCCACGTCGTCTCCCTCTGCAATCCAATTTAGACCCAACTCAATTCTCTGTTCCCCTGATTTTCTGCGATTCCCCTCTGCAGCGGATTCATTTTAGGTTACCTTCTTCCTTTCTCTTTCGTTTATCTATTCTCCTCTTCAGATTCTTCTTAGTAGTTTCTTTCATCAAAAACTCCATCAGCTTTCGGTTTTACAAAATTGTTTTTCTCTCTCATAATTTTAGGGCTTCAGGTTGGTCCTCCAATGAACTCAGCTTCACTTTCCTCCAGTGTGCGTGTCGGCTCAATTGGCGGCACCTTAACCATTGTTGACGAATGCACCGGGAAGAAGTATCATGTCCCTGTTTCCAGCGAAGGCACTAACAAAGCTATTGATTTAAAAAAGTATGGTTTTTATAGAGTTAAGCAAATTTATGAATTTATGAATTTCCTGTTTGATTTGGGTTTTTCTACTTTAAATTGTGGAATCTACTGATCTTTAGCATTTCGGCTTTTATAATGATTTATAATTTTACTCTAAATTTCTTTATTTGCACCAATTAGCTGCTGGTTGTTTGATTGAATGTATTTTCTACTCATACGACAAATCAAATCAGCCTTAGCATTTTGTAATTGGTTTTGGTAATTTGTTTTCTACTCATTTTGGGTATTGCGTATGATCATGCCGGTTGCAGCTTAAAAAATTTCGGTTTATGATTTTGCAGTGTACCATATGGTGGCAGGTCGATTCCTTCATGTTCTCTTTCTGACTTACTAGCTTTTGTTCTTCCTTTTTTGGTTCGTTACAATTATCGCATGATATTTATAATTTATGGGTTTTTTGGATTTGATTGTGCTCTTTCTTCCTCTGTTATATCATCATGTATCTTAAACTCAGGCTCAAACTCTATCTCTTCTTTCATCGCTTGATCAAAGACCTTTTATTAAAAACATCGGCCCTTCTCTTTTCCTTCCATTTTCCTGTTTACTTTTATCACCCAAAAGCCAATGCTTCTGGTTTCTTTTTATCTCTTGGGTATTCATATTTTTTAATGGAGCTCGATTTGCTTGCTTGAGAACTGACATAGGTGTTCTTTTAAGCTTTAGAGTTTAAATTTAAACTTCTAATTATGTAATGTGACAAACATTTTTTTTTAACAAAAGTCAGTTTAAACTTCTAAATGTGACAAACCTATTATGTTATGCAGTTGTTATGAGTAGTTGCTACTTATAACAGATTTGGATTTCTAATTGTCTCCTATATATTGTTTTATACATGCTTTTGGGTAGTTTAGGCAGTGCCTTTAGCTTTTGTATAATTTCCCTAGCAACAAGCATTACGATTATTTTACAATTGTCCCTTGCTAGCTTTCTTTATTAAAGAAAATTGATTTGAATGTGAATGGTTCAGATTTTAAGTGATTGGGACCATGCTCTCCAAGACATACATCTACCATGTGATTTGGAATTTGGCTTTCCAACTGATCCCTCAAGGTTTTTCCTATAGATATAGTTACTTTATTATGGGTTTTTTTTTTAGTCAATTAGTCTTTCCATGTTTGGCAAGGTAGCACCCTTGCCTTTCAAATTCAATGGTGGCTGAAATGGGTGTTGGTTTCTGGGGCCTTTTCGATGAGGGTTAAGCTTTACTAAGGGTGGAGATTTTCCAGTCAATCTTATCTGATATATATACTAATATCTACCTCCATTGAAATGCACCCTCTTTCCCATTTGCAATTAATTTCAATAATATATGAATTTGGCATTTGGGCCATTTTGCATTCCACTAGAGCCTTAAGTGGAAAGGTCTGAATTTCTCATTTTTTGTTAGACTTGGATAAGTCTCCAGACTCTAATTTTACCATGCAATTATAAGTAGAGAGAAGACGCGCCATTCATTTTAACATGCAATGGACCATTTCCAAACATGAT
Organism: Corchorus olitorius; assembly: GCA_001974825.2. Lineage (NCBI taxonomy): Eukaryota > Viridiplantae > Streptophyta > Magnoliopsida > Malvales > Malvaceae > Corchorus > Corchorus olitorius. The sequence continues at coordinate 39,982 of AWUE01020369.1, read as the reverse complement.
CATAATTAATTGAATCATTGCCATGATTAAAGTTTCTATTAATTGGCTTTACTCCCCTTTTTTGTTTCATTATTATTTGATTATTATAAATTCCTTATAAAGTAATTAATCAATCTATTTCATGGAAATTTTTTCCCTGCCTTACACTGTTGTTTCATATAATTTATCATGTATGCAATAACTAAATTAAGTGTAGAAGTATACGTTTAACTTGCTTCTTTTTTTTTTTATCAAAGTTTAAGCATTATTGTTGATTTTTTTTCCCACGTCATGTGTAGGTTTCTTTTAATCTTTTATTCACACACTAAGGTCTTCTCAGACTGACTTCTTGCAAATATGTGGTGGGATTCAACTCTCTTTTCATCTGCCTTTAAGTTCAACTTGGATTGTCCACTTGGTTACCCATCCAATCTTTTTCTTACCACTTTGACAATATGACCTTCTTTCTTTGTTTGTTACTACTTAGTTACATTAGTAAATTTTCAGGCGTGATACTAATTCTTTTTTAATTCGTTTTCCAACGTGTTGTTAGGTCTATGTTCAAATTGTTTGGTTATTCAGAGATTCCCATTTGTTCCTTTATGCTTAATCTCCCATTGGTTTTGTGGATTCGCATTGGCGCAATTCTCCTGGTGAACACCAATCCCTTTTTTTTTATGTGCTTTCATACATTCTTTGTTCTATTTCTATTCTCTCTTTTATTATACCCTATTGATCATGAGATGTTCCCGATTACAGGATAAAATCTTGCAATCTCTTGCAATACCTATGTCAACTTAATTCGCCATTTTCCCATTTTCTCGGAGAATTGACGGTGTTGCACTTGCTTTTGGCAAAATTTTAAGGTTCCAACATCTAACATCCTCTTCCTCACATTGATAACCAAGTAACTTTCAACTTATATTACATTAGGTCTTTCAAAGATATTAAAACAAGTTATTATTAGTAACATTTACTGAGTATCAAGTAAGACAATGAAAGAGAGGTTTTATTGTTATCAACAATCTTAAGTGATCATGAAAGATTGTTAATCTATTTAAGCATTTTGATTTACTTAAAATTGAGGGAATTCTACTTCATGTTCAGATATAGTTAGCCAATTTTTGGTTACCTTATCTGGACCCACATAAGGTTAGATGCCTTAGGTTAATTAGGATATCTTAGAAGCTTATAGACTCTTTCTATCTATAAGTTATTCTTACCTTTATGTGATGGTTTTCCATGAAATTGCAGTTGGGAGATTATTACCAGTTATGTTCAAGTCACCGGTGCTTTTAAGGCAGAAATCTACATGGTTATCATTGTTGAGACAATTGATGGAAAGATAAAGGCCATCATATTGGTGCCAAAAAAAAAAAAGGCCATCATATTAGGGTCTATATTTGTTTATTGTGTTCCTTTTATCTTTGATCAGTTGATCTTCTTGCTTATATCAACCTTTTCCGTTTAGTCCTTACACAACTATTAAGATGTTCAATCCGTCAAGGACACCGGTTATAAAACAAGGCTTTGAGGATCATCGTATTAATATTTCAACAGTTCTAAATCTGTACAAGTATAATTCCAGTTGTTACTATAACATTAATAGATTACATTGTTTATATCACGCTCCACCTTCATTAGGTCTTTCACCAATGTCGGACGTTAATACAAATATTTAGAATCGTAACTTTGCTATGTGTGGGTAAATGGTTGATTTCTTTGCTGTTTATATTCCATTCCATAATGTTTTATTTCTTTCTCCATTTGGACCTCTACTTCAATACTGCACACTAATGTATATGTATATATATACACAGTACAATTCAATCAATATAGCCTTTTACAGAAAAGAACGAAAGAAAAAAAGCTTTATTATGCTAATGAATGAACTTGGGCCGAAAATAAGACAATGAACTAAGGATTGAGCTGGACAGTAAACAAAACTAATGCCCTTTAAAAGGCTCTTTCTTTTTCATCTTTCCGCCGCCTGGAACTGCAACTCAAAATTTGGTCGTTTTCATTTTCATCAGATAGCAAGGCGCAGGCGAACGAGGTGAATGTCTTGAGGTTCGGTTCCCATGTTTGGTTTTCTTCTTAGGAATGTTTTCCATGGTAGGAGAATTATCAGAGCCTCTTCAAGTTACATGCTTTTTTACAATGACCCATCAATTTCTAGACTTTCAAATTCTCTTAGATTCTTCGAAACTTCTTCCCAATCCCATTCTCAGTCTTTTACAGCATCTTACCTCATAAATAAATTTGGGTTCTCCCAAGAATCTGCTTTGAAGCTTTCTAAATATCTCCTTTTGAAGACCCCAGAGAATCCTGACTCTGTAATTTCATTTTTTGAAGACAAGGGTTTCTCTAAATCCCAAATTAAAACCCTAGTCACCAAGTGCCCAAAAATTTTTGCACATACGGTTAAGAACCTTTCCCCCAAGTGGGAATTCTTTCTCTCCAGAGGCTTTTCAAGCCCTGACCTAGCCAAATACTTCACTAAATTCCCATCTTGTTTAGAAAGAAGCTTAGACCAAAATATTGCCCCTTCCTTCAATTTCCTTAGCAATCTGGTTCAATCAGATGACAAGGCTATTAAAGTTTTACAACGCTGTCCTTTCATTATCGGTTATGATCTTAATTCTTGTGTGATACCAAATTTCAATATTCTGCTGGAAAATGGAGTACCCAAATCAAAGATTATAAGTATATTTCTTTTGTACCCTAATGCATTCTTGACTAATTCTGATTATTTTAAGGAGATTGTGAAAAAAGTTAAGGAAAGGGGGTTCAACCCTTTGGAGTGGAAATTTCTTTATGCTGTTGTTGTGTTGAGAAAGAACAGCAAATCAAAATGGGAAAGTAAGTTTGATGTTTATAAGAAATGGGGTTTGTCTGAGAAACAGATTTGGGAAGCTTTTCTCAAGTATCCATGCGTTATGGCTGCATCCGAGGACAAGATTGCGAAAACAATGGAGTTTTTTATCAACACAATGGGGATTGAGGCTTCGGCCATTGCCAAGCATGGGAAGGGTATTGGAGGGAGCTTGGAAAAAAATATTGTACCAAGGGGTTTGTTTGTTCAGGATTTGATAGCAAATGGTTTAGCTATCAAATTCACATTGTCATTGTTTGACATTTCAGAACAGCTTTTCCTTAAAAGGTTTGTTTACCGATTTGAAGACAAAGCGCCGGAGTTGTTAAAGCTTTATAAACAAAAGGTGGATGTTGCGGCCGGAGGCAAGTATAAAACACAGATGATTCATTGGAGGTTTCGATGACCGGTTCTTTCCTTGCTTTGGTGGTCAAATGGTCACATTTAGACCTAAGGGGCAAGGGTTCAAGGCTGGTGAAAAGTCATCTCAATATTCACCATTGGAGGTTTCGATGAAGGTTTTCGATTCGATTCATGAATTGTGTGTAACTTGTCTCTGTTTGAACTTTAAATTGAGGAATGCAATCCCTACCAAGTTTTTCAAAGCTGTATTTCTCTTTTGTCATACATTTCAACTTGCTCAAAAGTTGTGAAATTGGGTCTTATTTACTGAGTTTATTATTCAATTTCAAGCTCTGGCTCAAATTAGATCTTTTTCTTTGTACCAAAAAAAAATAGATCTTTTGTTGTAACTATTTAGGTCATTTTTATCAATTGTTTAGAGTTATGAAAGACCATTGTCATTGATTTATTGGAAAAAAGAAGTTATTTGAAACCATAAGAAATATGGATGAGTGGAAAATAGAATGAGATTGACTTCTCTTTACAATGCTGATAGCCTGATATTGTTACAGACTGAATAATTCGCTCGGTTAGTGTTTAAAAACAAAGATTATGTATGTACTATCATGGCTAAATACTGAAAATGTAGGAAAGGGCACAAATTCTTTTGTTCCTACTAAAAATTACAGTTACCTGTAAAAAAAAACAACAAGTTCATCAACTGCCAAAGAATTCCTCCATGTATTCATGCCCAACATCTTCTATCATAGAATTATATATGGTCTTTATTTTGGTATGTAATGTAATGGTAAAAATTAGTGGTGAAAGAAGTTACCAATTCTGTCATTTTGGACAAGAAAAAAAGGATATAATTCTTTTGATCAGATATATATAGTCTATAGACCTCAAGTCCAGCTTCTTTCACTCTTTTTTCTGCAAATTTTTTTAGATAAAGTAATGCTGGTATATCTGCATCCTGTTCGTTTGACAAAGCTTCCCCAACCACACATCCAATCTCAAGAATTTTATGCTTGCTGTCAAAATACCTATATATTCAAAACTGCATCCATTTTTCCAGAATTTCAACTCCCAAATAAATCATGGACCAAACAGCCACTACAAGAAAACTCATTTTTAACTGCCGGTAAAAGTCAATATAACAGCATTACTTTATCTAAAAAAAATATTGGGCCGAGAATAAGGGCTCTTTCTTTCTCATCTTTCCGCCTAGAACTGGAACTCAAAATTTGGTCGTTTTCAGCAGGGTTTTCATTTTCATCAGACAGCAAAGCAGGGCGCAGGCGAGCGAGGTGAAATGTCTTCAGGTTCGGTTCCCATGTTTGGTTTTCTTCTTAATAATGCTTTCCATGGTAGGAGAATTATCAGAGCCTCTCCAAGTTACATGCTTTTTAACAATGACCCATCAATTTCTAGACTTTCAATTTCTCCTAGATTCTTCGAAACTTGTTCCCAATCCCATTCTCAGTCTTTTATAGCATCTTACCTCATAAACAAGCTTGGGTTCTCCCAAGAATCTGCTTTGAAGCTTTCTAAACATGTCCTTTTGAAGACCCCAGAGAAACCTGACTCCGTAATTTCATTTTTTGAAGACAAGGGTTTTTCTGAATTCCAAATTAAAACCCTAGTCACCAAGTGCCCACAAATTATTGCATCTAGTGTTAAGAAACTTTCTCCCAAGTGGGAATTCTTTCTCTCCAGAGGCTTTTCAAGCCCTGACCTGGCCAAATGCTTAACTAAATACCCAACTGCTTTAAGAAGCAGCTTAGACAAACATCTTATCCCTTGCTTCAATCTCCTTAGCAATCTGGTTCAATCAGATGACAAGGCTGTTAAAGTTTTACAACGCTGTCCTTTCATTATCACCTATGATCTTAATTGTTATGTGATACCAAATTTCAATATTCTGCTGGAAAATGGAGTACCTAAATCAAATATTATAAATGCATTTCATTTTCACCCTTCTACATTCTTGTGTAATTCTGATTATTTTAAGGAGATTGTGAATTTGGTTAAGGAAAAGGGGTTCAACCCTCTGGAGTTGAAATTTCTTGATGCTGTTATTGTGTTGAGGAACAACAGCAAATCAAACTGGGAAAGTAAGTTTGATGTTTATAAGAAATGGGGTTTGTCTGAGAAACAGATTTGGGAAGCTTTTCTCAAGTATCCATGCGTTATGGAAGCATCCCAAGACAAGATTGCGAAAACAATGGAGTTTCTTGTCAACACAATGGGGTATCAGCCTTCGGCCATTGCCAAGCAAGGGAATGTTATTCAACGGAGCTTGGAGAAACATATTGTTCCAAGGGGTTTGTTTGTTCAGGATTTGCTATCAAATGGTTTAGCTATCAAATTCACATTGTCTTCATTGTTTGACACTTCAGAAGAGTATTTCCTTAATAGGTTTGTTTACCGATTCGAAGACAGAGTGCCGGAGCTGTTAAAGCTGTATAAACAAAAGGTGGATGTTGCTGCCGGAGGCAAGTATAAAACACAGAGGATTCGTTGGACGTTTCGATAAAGTTTTTTGTATTCGATTCATGAATTGTATGTACCCTGCCTCTGTTTGACTCTGAGGAATGCAATCCATACCAAGTTTTTGAAGCTCTATTTCTCTTTTGTTATACAGTTTACTCTGTCTCTTTGATGTGCTTTAATATTTCAACTTGCTCAAAAGTTGTGAAATTGGGTCTTACGATGTTTATTCACCATCATTGTAAAAAAGCACCGGAGCTCTTGAAACTATATAAAGAAAAATTCATTAGTTGAGAAGAATGGAAAGCGAGTTAATATAGGGTATATCATGGTTATGAGTAGGATATGCACATTTTAGACTTGGAATTTGTTTTGGTGCATTGACATTTGGATTTTTATCATATTACCTTACTCAGTTGATTCTTTTGACTGTTTTGGAATTAGCAAGTGCAACCAATTCAAGTTTGTTAGCTGTAGTTTTCTTTTCTGCCATCATTGAATCTTAAGCTTGACATTTTGATATCTCTCTCTCTCTGCTTCGATGTTATAGTTAATGCTGCTGTTTATAAGTACTATAAGTACTATAATTCTTGTGTGATACCAAATTTCAATATTCTGCTGGAAAATGGAGTACCGAAATCAAATATTATAAACGCATTTCATTTGCACCCTTCTACATTCTTGACTAATTCTGATAATTTTAAGGAGATTGTGAAAAATTAGTTAAGGAAGGGGGTTCAACCTTCTGGAGTTGAAATTTCTTGATGCTGTTGTTGTGGTGAGACAGAACAGCAAATCAAACTGGGGAAGTAAGTTTGATGTTTATAAGAGATGGGGTTTGTCTGAGGAACAGATTTGGGAAGCTTTTCTCAAGTAAAAACAAAACCTAAAACTAAAACTCTTATATTAATGGACTTTGTATAAGGTAATTCGATTTCAATTCAATCATGCTTTGTACAAGATTGCATTCTAAAGTTTCCCATTTCTATATTGCTGCCTCTAATTTCCCATTTTGATTTAAAGCATTCCTATTGCTGATTAGCATGAAGACCCCAGATGAGATATCATTTCAGAAACTGATAAAAACAAGAAATCAAGTTCAGTTTCAACTAATCAAGGACATTTAACTTTCTCTTGCTAGCTAGATTATTACTGTAAAAGAAATATCTCGACATCATAAGGTCTAGTTGGCTTAATTACCATTAGAGATTGTCCGGTGAAACTCCATCATGAACCATCAGCTGCTTCATTTTCTACAATAGAAGAAACATTATAGCAAGGAGATATATTATTGATAATATTGAAAAAAAAAACTATCTGTAGAATTGATGTTACCGATACAAAATGTGAAGGATCATCAAGACTTGAAGAACCAAGAACAACTTCCCGCTTCAGTTTATTTGTTAGCTTGTGACAAACTCTTAACTGAAAATAGTTTCACATATGATAAACGCACCAAAAAGAATTTTCAATATAAGGGTAATCATGCAACAAAGTTTTTTATAGTCTTAAATGCCAAAATGCACCCTAAAGTTTATACGGACTGCGACTTTGCACCCACCTTTTTTTATTTTGATCATGTCTCACGTTTTATTTTGGTTACATTTTGCACCCTCTGTGACGGAAAATGGTTACGGTGCTAACGTGGCATGCCACATAGGATAAAATGCCACACGGCATGCTGATGTGGCAAATTTTTCTTATTTTATGCTATTGTGGCATGCCACGTGGCAATTTTTGCTTGACGTGGCATGCCATGTCAGCATCGTAATGGCACCGTCAGGTACTTAACGAATTTTCGGTAATGGAGGGTGCAAAATGTACCCAAAATAAAACATTAGGATACGATATGATCAAAATAAAAAAGTATGGTGCAAAGTGACATCCGTATAAACTTTAAAGTGCATTTTGGCATTTAAGCCGTTTTTTATACCTCTGATCGTGTGGCTCCACCCACAATAAATACAAAAATACGTTGACCCATCTTCTGGAAATCATTTGATCCATGCTTTGGTACTGAATCACTAATTAAAATGAAACAACTTTAATTACCCAAAACTTCATATTCTAAAAGAAATAAAAATAAAAATAAAAAAGATATATATAAAGTAAGTTCAGAATTGTAGCTAAGCTTCCCTCTACCACTTCCTATATCATGCAAACTAACAAATTGAATCATGTCAAGCACTTGGTACCTGGTAGAGTTTCGATGATGTGCCCAGGTCGGTGGTCTTGTCCTCATTGAACGAGCAGAAGCTTGATGTAAACCTGAAATAGGGGATGAACCACAGAAACTTGTACTTGGTTCATTCAAACATGGGTACTCCTTTTTAGATAATTCACCCTTGGCAAGCTTTTCAATAAGTTCCTACAAGATGAGAAGAAGGCAGGGTTCTAATGATTATTTATTATGATTTATATGACAACTAATAAGGCAAGGGGAAATTGTCAAAGCTGCTGATCAGCAAGAAATAAAGTGCATGAAAAGCAATCTACTACCTCTATCATAGGGTAAAAGCGTGATAATTGCCATGTATGTTCCACATCAGTGCGTTCTTTCCTAGCATGAGTCCTCTTAACAATTGAGAGATTTTTGTCAGGGGACAAAATCATAAAATAAAAAGCTTTTTATTTAACCATAGCACAAATGAATACTCACTTCTTTTCTATATATTTTTTGGGATCAAGGAAAACTCACCTTACGGAAATCAAAATTCAAAGAGAAAATTCCACTGAAGCTTTTCATGTTATTCACAGCATTCATATCCTCAGCAGTTAATTTTGCTAACTGAGAAGAAATTGAACATGGTGCCAAAAAAGTAACAAAAAATAATTATGGAAAAAATGGATAGAATTATATTATTATTAACACTTCAAGTTAGGAAAAGTGATTAAGAACAAACTTGGCATACATTGATTTACATCAGGGTAAGAGATTAGAGGCTAATTAAAAAAAAAACGATGAGAATAAACCTGACCGACCTTCATCAAGTTGAGTCCTTTCTCACCATCAAACTCTTCAGGGTAAATGGCAGCAGTAATCATCAACAAGCGCAACTTATTTTCATGTGTAGCATTCTGCAACAAAAGAAAAAAAAAAGTTTAACAAAAAGAGCAAACACCATCTAAAACGTTCTCACCTCATTCATTTTTAAAAACTTCATAACATCCTTCATTCCTGCAACCCCAAAAGTCAGATCCTGTTCCAGTTGTCCAAGTTCTTTAAGCTTCAGATCTCCAATAATTTTATTAATTTTTCCGGCAATCTGCATCGATTATGCATTTCTTTGTTAAAGGACATAACATATAGCATTAAGATATTGTTAAATGCATCAGCTAATTACTTAAATGCTGTACGTAAATTTCATACACACACATATGTAAGATCAATAAATTAAACATAACAAGATATAACTTGCTAGCAGTTTTAAATCTATAAATTAAACATAAGTAAGATCAATAACTATATTTTCCATCAAAAGAAAGCAAACTAATATTAAGTGCAACCTTGTACCGATATGTTGAGTAGCTTTATGCTGGGTAATGAAGGTGGTCATCTTCTCATGCAACCGATCATTCACCTGACAGAAGAGTCAGTAATGATAGCAAATTAGAATAGTTTATCAATAAGATAGAAGAAAGATAATACTAAAATAACACATACTTCTGCTATGTGCGCATGGCGAAGCTCAAGCCATATACGATCATGTTCATCCAAAATAACCTCCTTTTTCTCAAGAGAGTCCCCATCTTTACCAAGAACCTAAATAGTAACATTCTTTCAGATAGGCGCCTCAGAAGTAACGCAACGAATGATTTAGTATCAGAAAAGAACAAAGTATTTGAGACTATACCTCTTGAACATACTTACTTCCCTCCATATTACGTAAGTCATGACACATGGCATCATAGAACCATTCATGAATAACAGGTGAAATCTAAGAATGTCAAACAATCATAATTAAATCATTCGCCTGTTTTTAATCATCTGAATGAATGATGCAAGTAGCATGGGAAAACTTTTTAATCAGTATTTATATGCATCTAAAATCCTGATCTACTGATCTGTCAAGGATGAGTAACTCGCATGTTTCTGCTTGAGGAACCTTAGGCATTGTGTCCTTGTATCTCATCAGATAGTTCCAAACTCTAGCAGCAAGCTTTGTAGGAATCAGATCACTTAAAGTTGTCGGTGTGGTTGCATCAATTGACTTGGCAGCACGATACCGAACAGATGGAAATTCCTAAATCTCAAACATATAAATATTTCAGAGAGTCTAACAAATGACAAATCAACACTAAAATCATTTCCCTAAACAATTGTAATATGTACCCTCAATGAAGCAAAAACTGTAGCAATGCGGCTAGCCATCATACTTAAATTTGAGTCACCTTGGCAAGTACTTTCTTCAACCCCAAAAAGATCCTCCAAAACCCTTTCATTACCAGTGATAAAACTCTGTATAGGAAAACAAAATATATATACACAGAAATTGCATCAATGGAAATATGAGGTGTACAGTAACCACTGGCCCATTTCCATATTTTGGTTTGGCTAAATAATCTTATAAACCAATAGTGTTACATTCAATTTAATGCACATCAGAACCCTATCCTCCACAAGGACTTTTGAGCAACTTCATACCAAAATTTTTCAAGATTTAATATTGAAACAAAAGTGCTATAACAAAGTATTCTCTATCTTCCTTTTTTTTCTTTCTTTTTGGATTGATTATTAAGTAAAACAAAGAATTCAACTCCCACCACAAGTTCAGAAACAGAGTGCAAATGCTCCCTGTTAAATGAAACAGTTATGTGATCATATAAAAAAGTCACCAACCAATGTACTGATTCATCACTAAAAACTTATAGAGAAGCCGTGTGGCAATGAATGACAATTTCATTCTGTTTTTAACAAAATTTGTAGGCATCTTCAACCTGAATAAGAGACGCTTTTGTTTATCATATGCATACATACAGAAACTATGAACTACTAGCTGTAATAATGTACCTGACTCTCAATAGCAAAATACTCCAAGTCCATCTGCATGTTCACAAACCAAGAAGGAAACTCTCACTATATTGCAATTGTTAACTAACCAATGACACAAACGCAGTTATATAAAAAGCAAAACAGCAATCGGATAGATTGAAAACCCAAAAAGAACAAAAGCCAAGAAAAAGATCATTTCCAACCTCTTTCATCTTGATGCGAGGAAAATCTTTCTGAATGTAATTGACCAATCCCACTGGTACAGGCGAACTGAAGAAAACATACGCCCTTTGCATGTGATAATTGAAAACAAAAAGAAAGAGTCATCAGCATCTAGAATAAAGTTCTTCTAAATGATAAAGGCAGGGTAGAAAATGATCCTTCACATACCGTCTGTACAGAGGGGTTTCTCCAGACATATCTGACAAAAGTATAGCAATACTGCAATATAACAAAAAATTTGAAGTGCATATATGAGTGATTAAAGTATAATTTTAAGCACAAATCTGTCAAAATTACAGATTTATTAGTGAGTAAAGTATAATTTGAAGAACAAAATACAGATATATAAATACAAAATTCAATAGATGAGTACAGACAGGGAAATAAAATTAAAGTGCAAAAGCAAAGGAATTTTTCTTTCTTCCATCTTTTTTGTTTTCATTTTCTAAGCATGCTTAATATTTAGATGGAAAGATTTGCAGTCAAATAATTTGAACAAAAATAAAGTGAGCGAAGGCTGTTCATACATGGAAAATAAACAAACAAAGTAGATATTAATTTGCTAAATGTAACTCAGCTAGTACACAAAAGAAAAATGTTACTTGTCTCTAGATGGCTGGATGAAGTAGATAGCATCAATGAAGGGAAATGGTTGTCTCTTCCGGTGAATATCTTCAACCACTGCAATTAATACAGAAGAGACTAGTAATTCTCTAGACCAAAACAACGTTTACTCAGAATAAAGCATATTTCAATATAGATCCTTACATGAGACTCCTTCAAGTGTGATATCTGTCATCTTAAATGCATAAGACATTATCTTTAAAGTAAATTTGTCTATTATAAGCACCTGCAGGTTGGAGAATCAAGCATCAATAGAGAGGAGTTAAACTAATTTTTACCTATTTCATGACAAAATTTCAAAAAAGGACTAAATGACTACACATTAGTATATACAGACATGAGAGCAGAATTATTTTGACCATTATTCTAGCATATCTAAATTACCTACTATATCAAGCATTTGAAATCCAGAACAGGAACAAATGCTGGAGCTTACATCAAAACTTGCAAAAGCAAAATGACCTTATAGTATACCACACTAAGCCTTAACTTAAGTTATTCATAATTCATGAATAGTTATTACAACCACAGTAAGCATTAAGTCACATATATAATTTATAAAAAAGAGAGATGCGGCAATAGGCACCTCAGAAGATTTATGCTTGAGCAGTCCTTTGTTTTTTTAAAAGTTGTTCTCAACATAAGTGAGGCAGAGGACATTATTGCAGCAAGGGTATGTATATTGAATATTTATCATTGATGTAACATCTTATAGTAGAAAAAAAATTATTATAAGTTTTGCTGCAATTCCAGTTCATGAAAAATGCGTAATTTATTTTATTATTATCAATAGGAATTAGATCTTATTTCAAGGTTTCCCAATTTAATTAGGTAAAAGTTGATTGGTACTTAAATGTTCCACATTCAAAGAAAATCCTAGTTCCACCCTAGGTTTACAAAGAATCAACCAACCATAAAAGCATGAGACTAAACCAAATTTCCTACATGAATATAATTTTTAAATAGCATAGGCAATAGATATAATCTGGGATATTATTACACAATATAAGTTCAGAGTCCAAACAAACCCTTTTCTCTTTTATAGTTACCTTCTAACAAAAGCTTTAAAATTTAAGAACATTTCAATCATCTACATTCAACAAACTCTACATGAAATAGATAATAAGCTCTGCTTATACCTTCCAGGTTGACTTTGTATCTCTTGTAGTCAACCGAAGCATTTCATGCACCAATCCTAGATTGGAAAATAAAGGCCCACAAATTAGATCATATATGTAGTGATACTGATGCATATGGAAATGGAAGATTGCTTTCACAGAACCTTAACGTGAAAAATCATCAATCAATGGACAATGGCAATCATAAAAATACTCAAACTGAACAGGTATATATAGAAGTGTGATTGTGTGAAACATTAAGAATTTTTGAAAGAAAAAAAAAAAAAACGCAGTATCATAGAACCCTTTCAAATGAATATCAATTTCACCTTCTTTATATGTATATTCTTTATTGGACTTTGCAATTTATTGCTTCTCTTCACTCAACAAACTAGCATTGACCAACTTTTCCGTTCCCTTCTGTCATATCCCAATTCACTACTAATTGCAATTTTCTTTTCTTTTTTGTACTGACCATTAGACTGTCACTTAAATTCAATTTAAACATGAATTTATATAAAATTGTATCTTCTACGTACGGGAAAGAAAATAATTGGAAGAACTATAGTATGGGTGAACGATGAAAAGAAGAGAAACTCACTTTCACACGTAATTTGCTTGAAATTTTTGTACGAGGCCGACATGTTGTTACTGCTAGCAATCTCCACTGTGTTTAAATAAAAAATTGTACAGATGATTGGTCTGCTGGAAGAAAAGATTCTACTTACGCCTCAAAAAAAAAGTTCAAAGAATTTGGGTTTCAATGGGTTGAGACTTGAGAGAAGAGAAGGAGAGAAATGGAGGAGAATGAAAAGGGAAAAAAAAAAAATGAAGACAGTGTAAAGAGCTGAGGTTTCGGGATTTTGGTAATATTCTTTACTAAATGGTACATGGAAAAATTGGAGGGAAAAGGAAATTGTAAGGAAAATACTTGAGAATCAGAAAAGTCAAAATCCATGTAACTAAGCAAAGGGTACATGGAAAAATCGTAGGGAAAAGAAAATTCCAAGAAAATTAAAAGTTAAGGAAAATAGGTGAGAAATTTCAAAATCCATGTACCAAAATAAGCAAAGGAAACAAGTATATACAAGGGAAAGGAAAGTTTTTAGAAAAATTTCAAGCTAGAAACCCAAATCTCTCCATTGTTGATGCAATTTTCAATTAATGCCATTATATTAAGGACAGTAAAGAAGGAATCCAAAAGATTCCAAACTTGAAACCCAAATTTTTGCTTAGAAAATCTGTCCTTGATCAAAAATCTTACTATCTTATTACTATATAAAATCACGAACTCAAAAATCTTAATTGGGAAATTTCTAAAATACCCTTTGTATTAATGTATAATAGATTTTTAATAAGTATTCTTTTTAGTCATTGAACTTTTTTATTAATTATGGAAGTTTTGTAAATTTAATATTTAATTTTTTGAAATTACGGAAAGATATTAATAATCAACTATAATTATAATTAATGATTTACTTTTCATAATTATTTTTAGTTTTTTTTACCAAGAATTATTTTTAGTTTATACTCCCTGCCCCCGGGTCCGACTCGCCTCCATTACATCCTCCCTCCAATAGTTTCCAATATAGCTTTAGATTTTTGACACGTGTGCCTTAAATTTTCAAAGGGTGAGATTACAAGATTTTATACATATACACATAACATGACCGTACAAAAAGTTTTTTCTTACTGTCTTCTTGACTTCTTCTTTTCCTTTTAGTTTCTTTTAGTTTTTTTTTTGCCATAATTCCTTTTAGTTTTATTTGTCACATTAGTTTAAAGGGAAAAAAAAAGAAAATCTGGTGTCGAATTGGGATTTCCATTTTGTGTGAAATCAATACAAGTGAAGAGAAGACCCTACAGTCAAGAGAAGGAAGTCCAGGTTTTTTCAATTTTGCTGCCTGTACTGCCATTTTCTTAACTTCCCGGGCAAGTGGGTGATTGCCTTTGAAGAACTCAATTTTCTGCATCTCCCTAAACTTTTGTATGTCTTCAATGAGGGGTTGTTTCGCACACACAAAAAAAAAATCAAAATAAATGGAGGCAACGTAATAATTCTGGAAAAATATGAGTTTTGTTTAATTTTTCTAATGTTATCCCGACTTTTATTTTTATGATTTACAGTAGTTGTTGACGAATGTAAGAAAATTAATCTAGAACTGATTTAGACAAAGAAGTATGAGACTTTTTAATCTCACCCATTGAAAATTAAAGACACACGTGTCAAGAATCTAAAGCTATATTGGAAACTATTGGAGGGAGGATGTAATGGAGGGGAGCCGGACCCTCTGCCCCCATATATCTGTCACCTCTAACAGAATTCAACATACCAAGAAAAGAAGTTGGAGTTAGTTAGATTTATAAATTTAATAACTATTTTAAGTTACTTACCTAAATTACCCCTCCCCTATCAGCACTACTGTTACATCTTTTTTCATTAATTTTGCATATAACTTCAAATCAATTTTTCATACATTTACAATTTTTCACACATTAATTAGCAGCAGCACACTCCACGATAAAAAAAAAGTTCCCTCCTTAATAAAATTTTTACTCCAAATTTTGAATAGAGTTTGGTGTGATAAAACTAATAAAATTAACGTATTCGGGATATTTATACAAAGATCGAAAACCCACTGCTGTGAAAAGGCTAAAAAGTCTGGGACTCCCGCCGCAAGAGGAAGGAGACAGTTCCGCATAAAAAAAACTGAAGTAAAATAGCAAATTTTCATATCCCAACAAATCCAGCCCCATGACCCCACCTTTCTTCCCACATGGCTTTCTAAATTTTAAAAACCACTTTTTTTTTTCCGTTTCATGACAGTTTTTTTTTTCCTTTTTTTTTGGTTTCATGACAGTTGACACCAAGTTATAATCAAATTTTTTACTCTAAAATTTGAATAGATCTTAGGTGTAATAAAATTAACGTACTTAAGGTTGGTGTAATTAATTCCAAACTTCATTTATGTGGCTTGATTTTTTTTTTCTCCAAATATGTGGCTTGACTCTAGAGAGTGGAATAGTCAATCATGAGGATAAATTAGGTAGTTTAAGTATTTTATATCCAAAGGTGACAGATATATGGGGACAGAGGCAGTAATATATTTAATTTATGGAATTTTGCTATACACCCCGCCCCTTTGTTCCATACAATGCTCCCTCGTGATGTGTCCATTACATGTCAGACCACATGTTATCACTTTATTGGTCCTAGACCTGGCAATTCGGGTCTTGATACGACACAACACGACACGGAACGGGATACGTTTAGCCGTGTTCGTGTTTGGCTTAACGTGTCTCGTGTCCGAATCGTGTCGGACACGATTATGGTAATCGTGTTTCGTGTCATAATCGTGTCAAGACACGATTAACACGTTTAAGACACGAGAGACACGCTTTAGTTAACGGGTTAACACGAAAACACGACAACCTGTTACACGACACACGTTAGACACACTAATTAAAACCCTAAAATCTAATATACCCAACCCAATTAGGATTACCCAATTATATTTTAAAATTAGACATTTTTAGTTCTAATTATATATATTTTAGTTAATTAAAATATTTGAAAAATTGAATCGTGTCAACGTGTCGTGTCGTGTCATGACCTGTTACACGACTTAATCGTGTAAACAGGTCTCGTGTCCCGTGTACACGTTTAAAAACAGGTTTCGTGTTCGTGTTTAAATTTCGTGACACGATTAATAATCGTGTCGTGTTCGTGTCGTGTCTAATATGTGTTTATACCCTATGTAAACACGACACGAAACACGACACGAAACACGAATTGCCAGGTCTAATTGGTCCCAACACACCCTTTACAAATTTTAATTTTTCTAACCCTTAAAATAAAATTTTAATTTTAACTTGGGCTAAACTTAGTGAATTAGTTATATATTTTATTTCTAAAACCCTATAACTATAAGTTATTTATTGTGGAATTTACTCTTAAAATAACAATAAAATTTTAATTTGGGGCTAAACTTAGTGAAATTAGGCTAAATTTAATAAAAAATGAAAATAGACAAAAGGAATTATTCTAATTTATGGGTTTGAAGTTTAATTTTCTCTATGTTCATCAAGATCTCCTTTTAAATCTGCATAAAAAAAACTTTTAAAAAGCTTATAGAAAATCATAAAAAAATTAACTGAAAGCGGGGCTGTCACACAATCAACTAAAAAATATTGATCTTATTGTAGATTTCCTTAATGTACTACTATACAGGAAGAAGATTTAAATCGGCTATATCCTATTTGGCTTTTCCCAATTTCAATTAAAACAAAAGTTGAAGAAAATCCCAATTTATTAAAACTTGATCATGTGTGACGATTCAATTTAACAATGTGAAACATATCAGTTCTTTTTATCCGCTTTTCTCAATTGTCTGATAAGTCCTATTTTAGCTTTAAATCATCAACTAAAATCCATTGTTTAGGTTTTCTACCATTGCTAAACACCAAAATCCCGGTTTATTATGTAGTAAGGAAGAAATATAAGATGGAGATGAAGAGAATCATTCCCTCACAAAAAGACTCATAACGAATTCAATAATAATGAATTAAGATGTATTATGAAGAAATATTATAAAACTTAAAAGAAAAGAAAAGAAAAGAAAAAAGACTGAGAGATAGGAACGTTAAGAGATGGTTGTGGGAGAGGGTTTGGGAGAGATACATATTACATACTTTACTTCATACAGTTAATTATAAATTTATTGTCATTTTACTTCTTATAATTTTTCTTAATTAAAAGTTATTATAATTTGTTTGAAAGGGTCCATCAAATTTTCAAATTGCTTAATAAGGTGTCAAATTTTGGTGGCCTAATTGTGTATAGATGTTAAATATAAACCTCTAATTTATTTTAGATTTAAATCAGTCAATATTTCTGATATCTTAATTCATGTGAAGCCAACCTTTATAAATTCATTGTTTGAAATTTAAGGAAATTTCTTGCTAACCGAAAAAATAAATAAATAAATAAATTGAACAATACAATCAGAATATTGGGGCCAACTTTGCAAGGCTACAAGTTCGGCTAGGTTGAATTTCTTTGACATAAAAGTGTACCAAAGATAGAATTGTCCATCAAAACTTTGAAGATGATCAAAGGTGAAGTCATTAGTAGAAATGTATAAAGTGGAAGGAAACAAAGTAGGAAAGTTCGTCAGATAATCTAAGGCACATCTTTTCCTCAATCAACAATAATGAAGATGTAATGACCCAATTGACATAACATAGTATTAGTTTGAAACCATATTACAAATTTTTTAGCATGAAAATAACTACCACAATGACATAGAAATATATTGAAAAATTAGTACAAATTAGGTTTCTTTCTTTTTTTAAGATAACAGATTAGGTTTCTCTTCCTTACATTTATCATTTATGTTCTTTTTAATGTTCTCTTAAGTATTTAATCTAACAAACCATCCATAGCATCTCTACAACTCTTAATCCGAAAATATTTGTCAATTTGGTTCACTCTTAATTTAAATACATTAGTGTTATCAACTTGATTCAAAAATCAAGTCTTTGGTTCATCATAGGTGATATAATCAACTAATTATTACTATCATTTTTTTGTTCTTATTCAAATATCTATGCTAAACTTTATAGGAAATTAAATTATCTATATTTCATTGTTTTAATTAAATTAAATAAATAAATGTCTATGAAATGTCAAAGTCAAAATTGATGAAATAAATAAATACTATAATCAAAATATTAAAATCAATTTATTATATATTTTCATAAATCAATATTAAAATCAATTATAATTTTTAAATAATAAAACAACAAATTAAAGACAAAAAGTACAAGCTTAGGGCCGTTTGGCATCGTTTTCGTTTTTCTGTTTTTGTTTTGTTTTGTTTTTGTTCTGCTGTCAATTTTTTGAAAACAAAAACATGTTTGGATATACAATTTTGTTGTATGTTTTTAAATAACTAAGTTTTTTTTAAAAAAAAGTAAAAATGTATGTGAGTTACTGTTTATGATTGTGCTTCTGTGTTTTGGAAAAACATGAAAGCACAAAATTTTTGCTTCCACTTTTTTCCAAAACACTGATTCCGTTTCCATAATTTTTGAAAATGGAAACAGCCTGCCAAACATGTTTTCACTGTTTTGTTTCCAAAAACAGAAAATTGGCAATAGAAAACAGGAAACAGAAACAATGCCAAACAACCTTAGTTAACAAAAGTTAGAAAAAAGTCATGATGTGAATGAAACGGTAAGAGTTATAAAATTATCTCCTACGATGAGTAAAACATTGCCAAAACATTGGGGTGATGAAGGATACAGGACCTACGCCATCTTTCTTTCTTGGAACTAAGCTTTGTTTTGAAGAAAAAAGGAAAAATAAATAAATTATCCAAGCAGTTTCTCAAAAGTTTATTCAAATACTAACAAGATATTGCTCATGGTATTAGCAAGCACCATGTTAAACCCATACCAAGAACATGTATAGTTTCTTGATACTCCTTTTAAAACTTATAATTTATGCATTTCTTATAAATTCATAGCGGTATAACTTTTTTGTGATTAAATATTGTAAATTTAATAAACTTCATTATTTATTATACCATTACACAAAGTTAGAATTATTATACAATACATTGTTTATTAAACCAAGTATTAATATATAGAATTGTTTAAGTGTCATAATTTTATTAGTTTATTATTAGGTAATTATGTAAGTGGTTTATATGTGATTAAAGCCCATAAAACCTAACTATAAATATTATAGGCTTAATGCCCTTTTTGCCCCCTGAACTTTTATGATTTTGACGTTTTGCCCTCTAAACTTTAATTTGGATGTTTGCCCCCTGAACTCGCAATTTGAACCCAATTTAGTCATTCTCGAACGGTTAGCTTGATGGCACCGTCACACGGCTGACGTGGCATTTACACAGTTTAAATTTTGACACTTAACTATTTTGTGTTTATTTTTGTTACCAAATTCCTTAATACCATTAATTTTTTTCTTTTCTTTTCATTTCTTTTATTCTTTTTAGCCTAACAAACATGTTTCTGTTTTATCCAACTCTTCATGTATTTTTTAAACCAAGTCACAATATATATTAGCATCTATATTTATAATTTCGATCATTTGTTTTTGTAACTTCAAAACCCAGCATAAACAACTAATTATTAGATTAATTTGTAAACTATGTGTTGCTAAAAATTATCAAGAACATATATAATATAACATAAAATAATTTTAGTAATTCTAAAATGATAAAAAGATTATTTTTGTAATTAACATTGTCAAGGATTTGGTAATAGAAAATAAGCACAAGGTAGTTAAGTGTCAAAATTTGAATCTCAATTCTCAAGGGTCATATTTGTTTCACTCAAAACCACATGGTATATAAATGTAATTTACCCTTATTAATTTTATTTTCATTTCCCATTTATTAAATTTTCTACCAATGAATGTTTAGAATTTTACTTTTCTTTTTTACTATGTAGAGAATCAAAGTGTTTTTTTTTGGCACAAAGAGAATCAAAGTTTTATTAAAATCTATAGAGCATTCAAGCATCCTATGTCAAATTTGAATGCAAGTCTATACCTTGCACTACAACAAACAAATAAAGCAGTTAGTCATTTCTTATATTGACTTATTTTAATAATATAATAATAATATTTAAAAAAATTAAATAAATTTAGTCTTTCGTAAGAACAAATACAAACATAAAATACATGGTATGTACCTTAAAATTAGTTTTAACCACATTCTAAAATCCACGTGTGGAACATGAAATATTATATGTTTTGTGTCTTTGGTCATTGTTGAGAAAAAACCAAAAAAAAAAATTGAAAAGCTTGTGGCGCAGTTTCACTTTAGGCTGATGATGTTGATTTGGTTGTGCAATTTTTCCATAAATGGAATAAATGATAAAAATAAAAGATAAAATTAAAAATAGATTGATAAACAAAAACCAAAGTGAAATTTGTAGGTTATTGAATTTTTCTGCAAATAAATAGTTTTTTTTATAAACCATATAAGTATTTTTAGTACAAAGTATGGTAAACTCGATAATCTTCATATTAATGAAATAATTAAAAAAATACTTCTAATTAAAGGTTAACGGATTTTTTAGTACATGTTTTATTACCCACAAAACTTTTCTAGAAATTGGGTATTTTAACCCTCATCAGTGAAGAAGTGGTTGTAAAATCTTTTACAAAGCATTGTTATTGAATTGCGGCAAAAAAAAAAAAACATTGTTACTAAATTTATTGAGAAATGTATAATTATTCTTATATCCTTCAATTTTTTTAGTTAATCAAGTATTGTGAATTTGATAAAGTTGTTACCAAATTACTGAAAATGAAAGTCTATTACATTTGTTGGAAAACATTTAAGATTTTAAGTAAAAGCTTCTTTTAGGAAGTTTTTAAGCATTTTTAGTAACCTTATAATTTTTTTTTTAATAATCTTATAAAATTTTTAACACTTTTTTTAATTTTTTAAAAATAATCTTATAAGATCTTTTAATAAGTTTAGTAACTTTATATGTTTTTTTGAAGTTGAATTTTTTTTTGAATTTCTTATAATCTTTTTTATTAATTAGTATATATAAGATTCTTTTATAATTAACCTTAGTATATATTTTAGTTAACTTATATAATTTATTTAATAACTTTTATAAATAATCTTTTAAAGTTTTAGTATAGCTTTTTTTGTTAATTTTATAAGAATTTTTTATGTATAGAGTAACCTAATAAGCTTTTATATAATAACCTTTGAAGATGCTTTACTAGCTTTATAATTTATTTTAATAATCTTTTAAACTTTTTAATGGCCTTCTTGCTAAGATTATAATTTTTTTAATAACTTTAGAAAACTACTTAATAATAACTCTTTGAGTAATCTTAAAAGCTTTTTTTTTTATTAATTTTATAAGGTTTGAGAAAGCATATAAGATTTTTTTAGTAACATTATAAGGCTTCTTAACAATCTTAAAAACATTTTTAATACTCTTACTAGCATTTTAGTAGTTCAGTAGATCTATTAGTATTCTTTAAAACTTTGTTTTTTTTAACATCAATCTTATATGTCTAATGGATGGTAAAAAAAACTTTAAAGTTTACTAACTTCAGAAACTTTTATAGTAATCTTAAGAATTTGTTTTTGAAACATTATAAAGTTCTAGCATTTTTCAACCCATGTGTTGCAAAATACTAGTATAAATAAATACACAGACCAAAGGAGTTAGTGCAAATTATGGCCAGAGTCCAAACTTGAGACTATGCAACGGTGGGCTGGTGGCTTGTTACAGACTAGCCGTTGTGAGCAAAAAATAGCAAATATTGGATGAGAGATTTATGAGAAGCACTCAAATGTGCTGCATTTGGTGCCAAACTCACAGCCCTTTTTTGGTCCGCAGCCATTAATTATTCTTTCATTTCGATGGCCCCATAAAAATATCAGTTTGGGCTACCATTTTTGCTTTGGGTTTATTCTGCTCAATGTATTTTGAAAATTTGGGTTCATTTCTCTGTAATTGTTCTCGGAAATCAGACAAGAATGTAAGCCTTTATGGGTCAAGATAAAGTCATCCATGGCTATCAAAAACAAGTTAACAGAATTTTAGCGAGAGATCGACAAGAATTTACATTGTTGTTAGAAATCTCATATTTGAACAACTATTTCTCATTTCTGGTAAATCAACTTACCTACACGAAAAAGTGATTCTTCTCAATCAAAACTTGGTTCCTTTTACAATTCAAAGAGATTGAAGTGCCTTTTTGGCTTAAATGATTATTAAAACTTGGTTAAGAATTGTTGATAATCCCACGAGGTAATGTGATCACATTGACTTAAACAAGTAAGAAGCAGCAGTCAAATATTGAATTCAAATCCAAAAGGCAACAAAGCAACCCGACAAAAACAATGAAATAATTTCTCATTTTTATAATAATTTCTCCACACCCTCCAAAAAGTAAAGAGAAGAAAGGAGATCTAAGCAATATGCCAATTTTGAATAATGGAAACAAGATTAAATTACAAATTTTGATTCAAGTAACTAAAAAGTGTCATTTCAATACAATTAGCATTACAAGAAAAGAATGAGCAAGAATCAACCAGAAGTAAGGGATTGAAATTGGATGAGAAGCACTCAAATCTGCAGCATTTGGTCCCATCACCATTCCCCCCATGGCATTTCCAGAAATGTTGGCATTGTTCACACTCTTGCTGCATCCACAAAACCCCCCAATCGATTCGATCAAACACTATAATAATCATTCAATTTCAAATCAATTCAATTAATATATGGATGAACCATTACCTGGAAGGAAACTTGCAATCACCATGGCCTGCAAGCAAGCAAGCAAACAAGCAAAATTAAACCAAATCTTTAGTTTTAACTTTTAATCAACAAAATGAACTTTAAGTTGAGATTTAAGAAACTGACTTGGGTTTAAGGAAGTGAGAGCGGCAGTATCGGAGAAAGAGCAAGCATCATCAGTCATGCCATGCTTTAAGTAATAGTCATTGAAAGCATACGACGCCGTTTTCTGAATATCAGCGGGGTCATAACAGGGGCCACCTTGCTGGATCTTGGAGCAGTCGGCTCCGCCTGGGCCGCACGCCCAGTCCAACGCTCCCTGCAGCGGCGCGTCCTCCGCGTTGTTCTTCGCCACACACCAAAGCTCCATCACCACCGTTCCGCCGCCGCCCTTCTGGGCATTGCACATCATAATGGAAGAGACTAATAGAAGAAGAAGAAGAAGGAAGAGATCGTGGGACATGTTAGCAGGAAAAGAGGAAGAAGAAGTTGATGAAAAATGACCGTTGGGAATTTAAGAGATCTAAGAAGGCAAAATAGAACTAAAAGGGAGAAGAAAGTGGACGGGAATATAGGGATGTGAGTTACAGCTTGAACTGAAGTGTTTTTACACTTAACTACTTACTTCATTATGTAGCAAAACCCTTGAGTTGAGTGACACCGTTATATTCGGACACTTGACATATCATTATGTTTCCTATAATTGTCGTCTCGTGTGCTTATTTCATTTAAGTAAAATTTTCTCATTTTTTTTTATTTTTTTCTTGATCATTTTTTATTACTCCGCAATTACCAAAACATATATAGCTTACCATTTTGCCTTTTACTTGTTTGATGCAAGTTGATTTTCTTTTAAAATAAAAATAAAGATATTTTCTTACTTTTCTTATTCAAATTTTAAGTATTAAGGAGGGAATATAAGGAGAGAATTTGATTGCTGAGATTAGAAAATTAGCTTCTGTTTAATGAAGTCCAGTTCGATTTATTACCAACAAAAATTAGAAAATTAGCTTCAAAAGTTCATTAGTTGTTAGTTGTTAGGAAAATTCCACCCAATCAGAAAAATTGACTAGAATTTTGTCTCACATGACGTGTCATTGCTAGTCATCCCATGTTTTATAGCAAAACTCCACTTAAATAGTGATGAGACCAGTCTACTGGACCAACCGTGTAAGAATACATCATGAAAGACCAAATTTCAGGTCAATTTTTCTAGTCATGTAGCAAAACTCTAGTTGTTATAAAAAGAAACGGTAATTTATTAGCGATTATTTAGCACATAGTCGCGTTAGGATTGATTGTGATATTAGTTATACGCTTTGTGGTTCGGAGTTCGTCCTCCAATTGTTTGTAATCCCATTTATCTAAACTTAATGAATAAGTATCCTGATACCAACAAGGGGTCGGATCAAGTGGTAAACGGCTTGTTCCAGCTTAAGCAGGTCTCAGGTTCGAGACCTTGCGTACACAGCTGCCCCTGTTGGGAGACTCACCCACCATAATCAGGTGCGCGACGCGGGTTAGATCCGGATTAATCAGGACAAAGCCTTGGATACCGGATGTATACCAAAAACAAAATCTTGATGCTTTTATCATCAAACCCGAAAAAAATGTATAAATAACTAAAATAAAATAAATTACAAAAGGTTGAGTTAATTAAAATTTGAAGAAGGCCCAAAAAGGAAGGCTCGAGGGCTGAGGCCCAATTTGTCTATGATGGTACCTTTTGGGCCAAAAATCCAATACTTTAAAGGAAACTAACAAAAGTATATCTAAACCCCAAAGGCCTAATAAACCAAAGTCCAAACTTCGCCTTTGTTTTGGACAAAAAATAAAATCCAAACTTCATCCTAACCCTTTTTTTCTTTTCCTGATCTCAGTTTTAGTGCATATAGATAGAACTACTTACAATCTAGAGACTAGAACCCTCTCTTTGATGTAAAAAAAAAAAAAAGGAACTTATAATCTAGAAATGGATAAATAATAATAATTTTCAAAATCCCTCCCTATCAATTGTAATGTTTATTTTTGATGGTACGAATTCAGCTTTATTTAAGATGGTAAGAACAACTTTGAGATTAAAATCTTTGACATATATTCCAACCATCAATGATCCTTCAAAACACTAACAAATTAATATATGATAAGTTCAATATTCTTCAACAACATTTTCGTTTCTTATATTCTTTTTATTTTTATTTTTACTTTTCTCCTTCTTTTTGTAGACTCCTTTCTTATATTCTATACATAGGTTTAGGCTTTCAAACTATCTCTGGTGTTCAAACCTTTAGCAATTGTAGTTTTCAATTTAGCAAAAACACCCTTATAATTATGAATACTCAATTTCACTCTATATTCATTTTCATTCTTTTTAAAAGTATTCAAATATTATTCATCTTCATTGGATAACATATTTTTGAATGACCCCAAAACTAAGACTCTAATGAAATATGTCATTTGATCCACGTCTGGTATAAGTAGTAACGACTCGTTTAAGAATTAAGTTTAAACAACACATTTTAGATTGAATGGAAGGAATTGAATGCCCGTTATAAATAAGGTTTCGAGATCCAGTTTTGTGAGAAAATAAGTGTTGGAAGAACCTTCCCCATATGTGTTCCAACGTGACTTGACTTTGAAATAGTCGGAATCCAATATAATCACCAAATACTGAAAGTTTAGTACTTAAATTCGACCAAAAAGAAAGTTTAGTACTTAAAAAGTAACAACTCGTTTAATTAGATATGTACGAAAGCGATGACTTGCAAGAATCTATTATCAACTGGACTGGAAGAGGTTGACAAGAAGTCAAGAACGAATTTTGATAGTTGAAAATGAAAAGAGCAAAAGGAGATTTTTTTTTTTTTTGGGTAAATAAGGAGAATTGATACTAAAATTTTGTACGTGATTTTTCTTCTAATCTTCTTTAAAAAAAACTTTTCATTCCCAACTATGGGCTATACTCTATTAACAATCTTCGTGTTATTAATACGTCATCAAGGTGATGATGCTATGGGTGTTGGGTGTCACCTTGCCTTTGTACGAGAAAAAAGTTAAGAAAAAAAAAACTTTTGCTTTGATTTATATGGAATCTGACAAGAGGATTGAATGAACAGAAAACGAGAGCCGAAAGAAACCAAAAAGTACCCACAGATTTTTTTCATGTTTTGCATAAGCATTCCAATAGGAGGGGCCAAATTATAATTGATGAACATGGAAAAGATAAGGGATTTTTATTTTATTTTATATATTTTGAGTTTAGATAAGAAAATTATTATAATGGACCATAATTTGACTGTGTATATATCTATTAATGTTAATCTTCTTTTTTGCCACACTAATTGTTCTTTGGGTCTTGTTTCTAAGGGAAATTTGGGAATTGGGACAAGGGATTCAAAGTTGTACCTACAAAGATAATGGAGGTTTACTTTAGTTTATGGGCCATAATAAATTAAATTTTTTTAGATTAAAAATATATAACTTGGCTTTGATCAATTAATTAAAGGTCAAAGGAGAGCCTAGCTAATTTTGTTTTCTTTAATATCCTTTCTTTTTCTGGTTCTTCTTTTGCGCCCCCCATTAATAACGACTTATGCTTTCTGCTATAAAAGATTAAATTGCTTTAGTTTTGTGGAGTTTTTCTTTTGATAAAAGTATATGTAGTATCTTTTTTTTATACCTTTTTTTTGGTAGAAGATAAAAGTATATATGTATCTAAGATCATGTTTTTATCTTTTGATAATGCAAATTAACGATGTAAAAGATCATGCTATGCCTCGAACTGAAAATCAGGATACCAAACTTCTTCTATTTGGATTTATATTTGGTTTAATGGACAAAATCACCTCAATAGCTTGTATAAAAAAGAAAATTGTGGCCCATAAATTACCAATTTTTCAATTAAACCCATGAATTTATAATTCCGAAACAAATTGGTCCTTGATTGAAAAAGACTGTGGGAGTCTTTTTGTGGGAATGTGAGAAAGGCATGATTTGGCTCACTATGGGCTCAAGCCTAGCCCAAATCTCCCCAGAAGAGGAGCTGGGTTTGCGCAAGATGAGGCCCAAATAATCAGTGGCGCGGCAGGAAAAATCAGGGAAACTCAGTCCTTGTGGGATGGAGCAATCGACGCGGCAAGAAATGGACAAAACTCAGTTTTAAAATCACAGAACTGAGGAAGATGAAAAAGATAAACAAAGTAGCAGAAACCCAGATTTCTTTGAAATGGGATGAATCACAGCTCTTTATTGATTTCAAAACATATGAAAAACAAATTGGAAGTGGGATTTGGGGGAAAAGGAGGAAGAATACATCGAGAGCAATGGAATCAAAACACAAGCTATTGACAATGGAGGAAAACACTAATTTGGAGAAGATAGTTCTTGCTTGTTGCTGGAAATCCTTGAAGGACTCTTGAAAATATGAATGTGGGGTGTTTCTTCTTCTCTTAGAGTTGTTAGTTGATTCCTCTTAGAGTTGCTACCATTTTCGACGATGGTGAGCTCCTTTTATAGTGTGCCTCTTGCCCGATCGGAAGCTTTGTCCGGCCACCTTATTTGACTCTTGCTTTTTTATTGATTCAGTGAATAGCCTCTGGGTTCAAGACAAGGAATCTTCCGATTTGAGGAAGAGAACAGTGGACACCTTCTTGCGTTGAAATCGGTACCATATTTCATCGGGCTCATGTCGCCATCGCCGGTTTGCTTTTTACAGCAAACTAGCTGTCTCCTCTTAAAGTCAAAATGACTTGGTTTGATTCCACCCTCTGCAACCCGTTGATTTCCCCTTTAGTGTTAAGGAACAACTCCCAAGCATAGTTGCCTTCTCCAAAGAAGCTAACCAAGGGAGATTCTTTCTCCTTTTTCCATCCATTCCACTCCCCCCAATTTGTTTTCCCACCTGTGGACTTGGACCACAGTTAGTGCCTGCAAAAAGGATTAGTTAGTGGTAATCCTTTGCCATAAATAGGTAAATATGAAGAAGTTTAAGTTAATTAGGGTTCTTCCCTTAGATGCTTTCCTCTGCAGGAAAGTCTGACATGTTGCAGCAGGAAATAGGGTTGTGTGCCCTTTGTCTTCACGTTCTTGGCTTAGAGATGAAGTGGCAAGGCCTCCACCGTTTTGGGTCTTCTTGGGCTTGAGAGAAGAGCTTCAAAAGTAACAAGGTCCAACGTTGTGCATATATATATATATATATATATAATATAGGAATTTGGTGACAAGGCCCATGTGTATATATTATGAGCCTTTTGCCCCCAAAGAGAAATGCCTTAATAGCAAGGCCCATGTATATTATGAGCCCTTGCCATAAGGAGAAATGCCTCTGTGTTATATATGTGTTTGAGGACTTTGTAATAGAGATGCACCTGTGTTATATATGTATTTGGGGACTTTGTAATAGATGTCTCTGTGTTATATATGTGTTTGAGGACTTTGTAATAGAGTTGCCCATGTGTTATATATGTGTTTGGGGACTTTGATATAGATGTCTCTGTGTTATATATGTGTTTGAGGACTTTGTAATAAAGGTGCCCCTGTGTTATATATGTGTTTGGGGACTTGAATATAGGTGCCTCTGTGTTATATATGTGTTTGAGGACTTTTGGAATAGAGATGCCCATATGTTATATATGTGTTTGGGGACTTTTGGTTATTGGATAAAAGAGAGATGAGCTTTTGTGTGATACTTGTGGCCCATTTACCCAATATTTGTGTATGTGTTTAGTTGGGCCAAAGAAAAATAGAGATGGATAAAAGATAGATTGACCCAACCTTTGAGTGTGTGTGGAGAGGATTTGGTGGACTTGAGCCTTCCCGATTTTGGCCCATAACAAAGGCTTATAATGGTTTACACATGGATCTTTTTTGGACTTGCATTTTCTTTTGGTATTACTTACTAGAGATTCAGATTTTATGTGGTCGCTGAAACTAAGAGTTCAACTCTCTGTAATCCAATTTTATGACAAGATCACTGATATTCTATCCAATTAAGGGTCAGTTTATACTAAAACTACGAATTCAAGAATTAGATTGACAAAAATATATAGTAGTTGAAGATCAAATAGTCCATATAAAGGTGTACGAATATCATAATAATCCAACACAAACAATGTATTGTAAACATACTCACATGAAACAAAGATATGGTAAATTTAGTCTATGCACTATTCAATTGCCACCTGTCAAATGACTTTTAACCAGCTTTAGCTTAGAAGGAGACAAATGTGAATTAATGAATGAATGGGGGGCAAAATACTAAAAGTGAACCCAATGTGACCCAGTTTCCAGTCCTTTACATGTTACTTTCCCCCATGATTCTGAGGTTAAAATGAAAAAAACAGCTAGGAAGACCTACAATTACAAAAGTTATATTGTTCTTCATGTGTTTGGCATGGCTAGTCTTTGTTTAGGACAAAAAAGAAAACAAGAGTTGAAGAAGAAGGGTCCCAATCGCCCCACGGGCTACAAAAAAGGACAGTTTACACGCAGCCAGCTGTGGCTACTTCCCTTCCTCTCACTTCAATTCAACCCTGCCTTAGCCTCAGCCCTGAACCACCTGGACCTAACGCCACCCCAACTTCTCGTCTCTCGATAGTGACTTACTATTAGAAATGCCCCACTAACTCACCCATCAAGTATATTAATATCTACAAACAATTTGTTTTAATACCCCTCTTGGTTATCGGTATCTGGTAATCACATTAAATTTTGATTAGTTCAGATTAGTCGAGCCTGTAGGATTATAATATCTATTTTTATCATTCACAAGATTGGCTATGAACTCTTTCCAACTTACACTCAATTTCTACCAAGCTACGAATAATTTCAAAGTCAATGATTTTTCATTTTGCCAGCAAAGTCAAGTTTATCATTCTTAAACTTTTAATTTTTAATTTGTATTTAAAAAAAAACTTTGGGTTATGTAGAATATACTTTGCTTGTTAATATGATGATTTTTTTTATTAAAGGGCCCAAAGCAAAACCAGAATTCATAATTTGCAATGGGTTTTCTGTTGATTTGGATAAGATATTATAAGTATGCAGAAAGGTGTGGCCGGTGTTTATTATTTTTTTTAAAGTGAAGAGGTATAAAAAAGAGAGTAATTTGCTTGGTTGAGGTTCTTAAGAAAGCTCCAAGCCCCCAAGGGAGAAGAAGGGTCGCAATTCGCAAACTCTTAATTCTACAATCATTTCGTGTTTAATTTCAACTTGGTCCAAACGAGTAAGGGTAGAGACATAAGAAACCATGCCCCCAACCAAAGGGTCCCCAATGTCATGATAAGGGAATCTATCATCTTAGCATCATTCTTTCCTTCTTTTAACTTTTAATTTTAATACCGGGAGAGAGAATCTAAACTCATTTTTTCAATTGCATCATATCCATCCATCATGGAGTCAAATGTGAAAATTTTTACAATTGTATGTGCCGTCTCCTAAATAGATCATGATAGCCATTGAGTCAAATGTTTAGATGTATGATTTTAAATAGTTGTATATTATGATAAAAGATAGATGAATTGTTAATGACAGACTATTATTCATACCCTATCGAGCATGTGATGGATAGTAATATCGCTACAAAACCCGATTGTAAGATATTCTGACCATGATTAATCGGGTTGGGTATTGTCAAATACCCGTTTATAGAATTGCCATCACTAATGTAAACTACTATCATTTTAGAAAAAAAAAAAGAAGCAAAATATTGGGGAAGAGGATCTAAACCCAATTTTCAATTGAATCATATGAGTCAAATGTTGCAACATAAGGTATCAATGTTTCAGTACAATGTGTAAGAAGTAAGAAGTAAAAACTTTCAAAATTTTGGTACAGGTAAAATCTTCGGTAAGTATTGTAAAATGTACTACTAATTTGTAACTTGACTAGCTTTTTGTATTTGGTTTTGTTTTCTAGTCTTTGCCCTAGAGAATCATGAATGGGATACATATAAAATAGTATCCAGTACAAAAATCCTATGCAAAGTGATGGTAAAAATTTAAGACAGTAGCAGTGACAAATCCCCGGTTGCAGACATTAAAAAGCATTCAATTGAAGCAGGTTCTGCATCTGCAACAGGGTTTGAATTGAATCACAGAAACAACAATTGAAGGCCAGGTTGAAAAGTTCCAGTTTTCCAGTTCCACCATATAGAAATATGAATTTTTTAGTCTTAATTATAAACATCAAATTTCAAAAACATACCAAATTTTCTTGCTTATTACTTTTCTGTAACCTTCTAGACTAATTAGAAATTAGAAGTGTCATGTCTCTTAGTAGGTCTTAGGCTTTTGTCACTTTTGTCTTAAAATGGAAGTATTATCAATCAAATTAACATCAACAGAAACAATCTTACATAAATCAAGAAACAAATTTATGAAACCAATCTTAATATTGATTAATTTGTTGAATCTTATCCAAAAATACCCATAATGAAAAATGTTTTGATCTGTTCAAGGATTCAAACAACAAAATCCCAAAATCTCATATACATATACAGATTCATCAGGAATTTCTGGAATCTAACAACAAATGTAAAACAGAATTCCATGTTCATTCATGACATCAGAAAATTCTTGCCATTTCAAGTTCATTCCATGTGCAGAAATAAGACAAATTCCTCCATTTCAATCCAAAAAAATGGAGTACTACAATATTTTTGGTTAAAATGAATAACACTATTTACACCCAGATTATAAATGATAACAAGCAAAACAAAGGTGAAATTTCTGCAATTTTTTTTTGTTTGCTTGTTTTATAATTGTTTAAGTCTGGGTGATTCTACTTCCCTCTGAGAAGGACTTCTCCAAAATCCAGTGCCATAAAATCTTTTCCACATTTCATTTTCCAGTTCCACCTTAGCTTTCTCAGCATCTTCAGAAACCGCCACGTCTGTGAAAAAATCCTCGAGACAAACCACAGGGTGAACCTGAAACTCGTCATCAAATCCACAATGACTATGAGGCTGAAGCAATCCCTTCTTCAGTAACTTCCGGCGGCGTTTCTGACGGAGGGCACGGCGGCATAGCCCAGCAGGGACCTTGTAAATTGCCAAAACCAAAAGGTTGGCTAACCCACAAGGGCAACAGCAACAAATCGCCGCACACTCCGCCGTCGTTTCGCCGCAAACTTCGCCGAACTTGACATTACTCTTCCTGGTAATGCTCCTTCTGCTGATTCTGTTGCTACCTTCATCGTCGGCGGAAGAGAAGGAATACGACGATTGGGTTTGGAGTAACGGTTGCCGCCGGTGAACGGAGGCTGGGGTCCGAAGGATGATCTGGTTCGACATTAATCAATTCGCCTCTGCCGTGACAAGTTTCAGTTACAAGTTTTGTTTTTCTTTAGAGAAAAAAGAAAACAAAAAAAACAGGAAACGGCTTTAGATAAAAGAAAAAGTGGTCGGCGAAAATAATGATAAACAAATCAAAGGAGCAACTTTTTCTATGTGTTTCAGTTTTCAACCTTATGATTCTCGAATCTAAAACCTTGGAAAATGGGAAAAACGAACCCTTTTTTCGTTTTCTTTTTTTCTCTTGATCAGGGGTCGATCCTTTTCTCTTCCTGAACAATGAAAACGAAAGTAAGTTATGAAATGAAGGTTCGGTTTCTGGGTTTTTTCTGGGTTTCAATTCCTTGCCGAAAGGATCTTTGCTTTACAAGAACCCCAGCCAGCCAGCAAGCCAACGATCCGAGGCTGATGAACGGCCGTACTCTGATAAAAAGCAACGGCAAAGGAACAAAGCAAGGCAAAAACGAAAGCTATAATAGGCTAGTATTTCCCCACAAGAAGAAATAAGGGGTCAGGGGAATTTTTCAGGTGAGCTTAATTCTCGGCTTCTTTTCTGATCTTTTTGAGGGATCCTTCCTTGGCTTTGGCCCTCTTTTTTCTCACAATCTTTGAAAGGTTCTTGCTTTATTTAGGGTCACTATTTAAAAGCTGGAAGAGTCAGAAAGAAGGGAAAATAAATAAATAAAAGAAGAGAAATGAGAAAAAATAGCTCTGTTTTTTCTGGTTTTGTGTTTGTGTGAGTAGGATTTCAGGGGACTCCAACTTATAGTCTAGTGTATATCTTGTATGTTGAAAATGAAAAATATGGGTGTTTATATTTATTCCTGAGCTGTTTACTGTTGACGGGCTCTGTGGGTCAAATAGTTTGGGAGAGGAACAAAATTTATTAGAAAAAGAAAGGAGGAGAAAAATCGAAAAAGTTTTTTTTTACTAAGATATTTCGTTTATTAACTTCTTGAGCAAATTGTTCCACGGTGCTCTGTCTTTTTGCGCTAGTTGTTGGCTTTTGAAAGCTACCCGTTACAACTAATACACTCGTTTACACGCTTAATTACAACCCAAAATCAGCTATAAAGTTGTGTGATTATTTCTTCCCTTCACTTGTTATCTCTAAGAAGACAAAAATGGCAATGTTTTGATGTCATTAACAAAACCTTACTTGTCTATGACAAACAATTTCGACTCAGAAAGTTGGATACACCAATCGGCATCTCATCCATTATTTAATTTTATTCAATCTCGTTCAACTGAAACTTGTTTTTTAAATGATATTTTTAATGGTCTAGGTTAAACACCATCGGATATTTGATATGATGATAGAGTGCTGGATTCTTAGTTTCAGTAATTATGATTCCATCCTTGACAATCAAGTACCCAAAAAATGGTCTAGGTTAGAGATATATAATATTTCATAGTGCAAATTTTAATTTTACATGACATGATGCAAAAGGAATTTTTAGTTTTATTGAAAGTGATGGATTAACGACAATCTTCCCCATTCATTGAATAGAATGATGTATATGCATACCTTCTATTGGGAACAAAAAAGGTTGGGCTGTTTTGGGAGTTAGTTTTGGAATGAAACGAATAATTTGGATAGATTTGCAAGCATGAAGAAGTTTAGAAGAAGAAGAAGATAAGGAGTAATATGAGAGCTGTCTATGACTCGACTTCCACGGCACAATTTTGTTTTGTTGAAAACCACCATGTTTATATTTCTTCAAAACGTGCCCTCAACAACTGCCCATTTGTTTATGTTTAGGTCCACCCTAGCCGGCATCCTTAATCATAATTAAGTAGTATTAATTACTACTTATCACACTATATGAATTGAAAGATTATATTCACACAATCAAAAGTTTCTAAGCATGGCCTAATTAAGGTTAAGCAAAGCATTCAACTCTTTTTAAGTACTTACAATTTTTTTTATTTGTATAACTTAATTACGTCTATCATTAATTATTAATATGGTGACTCGGATTTAAATACCTTCCATTGTAAATGTATATACGATAATCATCTTGGCCAACCTATTGGACATATAAATTGAAATGCTTAGCAAATAACTAATTGTTATTATTAACAATTAACATCAGCTCATTTCATTGTTTTGACACTTATTCGTATATCCAACAAAAACCTAAATCTTTTTCCATTAATAAAAAATGAACTCATATGTTTTATATAAGGCAAATATATATTATCCTATATATATTATAAGTCACAAGAATAAGTCATTTTGGCTATTTAATTCCATTTTTTTAATGTTGCCTTTCATGATAATGTACAATATATACCTATATATATATATATTATATGAATTCTAAAGTCTAAACTGTTTCTTTATAATTTAAAATAGTTCTCAAGTTTGCCAATTACATAGGGACCAATAATCAACTTCATTATAAGAGAAATAAAAATTGAAATACCTAAATCTTAAAGTAAGCATTGAGGTGAAGTAGGTACAGGTATGAGACAACATATCTCTTTATTTCTGTTTAATATCATGATTATTGATCTGCCCTTTTCACCAAGAAAAAAAAAGGATATGAGACGAAATTGTTTATGTAAAATGCTAATGAATAAGTGGTTCTCATTATACTATAGTGTTTATCAAAACTTTCTTGCAGACTTTCATTATAGTTGGCAAAAAAGAGTTATATTACAACTTAACATTTTCATTAGTTATATAAGAGCTTGACTATATAATTAAGGATAAATAATTACATTATAAAAAGCTAAAGCATATACTAATTACAAAAACAATATAGGGAATTCGGTTTGTTTATTTCTCATTTTAGCCCTTATTTAAAAAAAAAAAAAAAAGAGAGACTAGGATCCACAGTAAAGAAGCCGTGCGCGCATTTATTGTATAATTTTTTTTGAAGCATTTATTGTATAATTATTAGTGAAATTAACGCTCAAGAATTTACCATGCGCGCAGTTAACGCGCGTAAGCTACACTGAATGACGAGAGGAGTCCAAGTCCAAACGGAAGACATCATCCTCCATATTTATTCTAGACTATCCCAAAGTGGGCCCTATGATGCTATACGACGTGTCGTTTCATTTATCAAATGCATCCGATAGAATAGTCAGTGCACACGCGCACGCGCTCTCTGCGTTTCGTTCAAGCAATATCTATATTTCCCCCGAATGTGTACGAATCTGATGTGACACAGAAGTGAAAAAACGCCAGAAGCTTTCACCCTACCAACACGTGTACAACCAGTTGCCAATAATTTTTTTTTTTCTTAATGCCGAAAACCCCTAAGGACACTTTACCCTAATTTTTTTTTTTTTGTCAAATTTTGCCCACCAAACTATGAAAAAAGGGCATTTTACTGCTTGTTACTCAAGCAGAATTTAGTTAAGTACGTATATGTTATTAACGGGTCTGTTAAATTGAGATTGTCTGATAATATGGAATTTCCACGCCAGTTAAAAATAAATCCCATGTGAAGTGTGAACCTTTTTTACCCTCCACAAATTGATAAAAATTCAGTTCGGGCCAATTTTTTGACTGATATGAAAATTCTATATCAGCAAAAGAACTCGAGTTAACAGATTCGTTAGTCACGTGCACGCATATAACTGAATTCTATCATGACGAGGCAAAGTGTCCTTTATTTTATACTTCAGTGGGCAAAATTGAAAAAAAAAATAAGGGCGCAATATGTCTTTTTATGTGATACTTTAGGGGGGGATTTTGGGCATTAAGCCTTTTTTTTTTTTAAGAAAAAACGATATTACTCCCACCCTTAATTATCCCCATAATGATAATGCTTTCTCTTTTTGCAAATAATTTTCGTTTTTTGCTAGAAAGAAATTCAAATTTTAATTTATAATTATTTAAATTTTTTTGAAGAATATTATCTAAATATTTTTAATTAATGAAAACTTACGAAATATATAACTTAAACATAGTTTCAGATCAGTTATAAAAAAAATTACTGGAAAAAAAAACTAGTAAAGAAAAACTATTTAACCTTTTGTTTTGGCCAAAAAAAGAAAAACTATTTAAATATTCTTTTCTTTTGGCCAAAAAAAACTAGTTCATATAATGAATTTTAAAAATATAATTTTTTCATATTCTTATCGTGATATAAGTATGGAATATATAGGAGACAAAATTTCTCAATACCAATAGAAAGTCAACACGTGTTTAGATGGAGAATTTATGAGTAAAATAACGTTTAAGTATTATTGTCTCCTTCGTGGACAATGGAGAATGGACATTTCAATTGGATAGTGAAACTTAATCGGCAAAATAAGTTGATATCAATATTATTCATTAGTATGAAGAAAGAAATACCTTATACCGTGAAAGATTTTCTTAAAAATCATCATTTTCTTTTTCCTACTTATTTGCATTATGGCTAGAAAGACCATATATATTTATATATATACAAGATAAGGAAAGGAATATACTTAACAAAACTAGTCTCCACTTCCACGTGCATTGCACGTGATACTCGTGTTTAAATTAAATGAAAATTAAAATAATAATTAAAATTTATTATATATGTAGAGCTGTCAAAATCTGATCCGAACTTAATAACTCGTCCAATCCGACATAACCCGATTTGACCAGAAAAAGTAAATGACCCAAACCTGTCCTATTCAGACACGACAAACCCGTATATGCAGTTTGCTAAACTTCACCAGTAGTTAAAAAATTCAAGGCTGATCCAATTGACCTGAATCTAGACCTGAAAAATCCAAAACCTGAATGACCCGAGGTCAAAACTCGAATCCGCCTGACCTAAGACCTAGTAGACTTGAACCTAAATGAGCCGAAACCCGAATGACTCGAGAAAATTACCTGACTCATTTGATTTAGAACCAGATTTAAACTACCAATACACACTACAAAAATAGAAAAATAAAGTCAATCACAATAATTAGATTTTAACTAAATTTTTAACTTAATTTGTTAAAAAATTTGAATAGTTAATGATTAGCCAACTTATTTTAACTTTTAAACTTGATAATAATATTTTTATTAGTTTATATAATAATTGAAATGGATCCATAACTACCCAAAAAAATCTCCAATATTTCAAAAGTAAAATGGTAAAAATAAAATCTTTATTAAAAATATTCAATTTAATCGAATAAAAATAAAGTTTTTAGTAGAAAAACTGTAAAAGTTTATTTCTAAAAAAATTGTAAAAGAATATATTTTAAAAATTCTAATATATCTAAGTTTTTTTAATTAAAATAGTAAAATGATAACAACAAAATAGTTATAAGGATATTAGATTTAATTAAATAAAAATAGAGTTTTTAGTTGAGTAAACTATATTTAAAATTTTCTAATACATCTAAGTTTTGTTAATTAAAATAGTAAAAATGATATATAGTTATAAGAATGTTAGATTTTTTTAATTATACAGCAAGTTTTTATCAAGCAAAAAAAATTAAGTCAAATAAAATAATTGCACATTAGGGAAATAACAAATTTTAATTATTATACATTATTATAAACTATCAAATAGTAAGATGCCAATCATAATTATAATTTTTCAAATTAAAATGGTAAAAATAAAATAATTATAAAATATTGAATTCAATTAAATGAAAATAGAGTTTTTAGTAGAATAAAACTGTATATTTTGAAAAAATAGTAAAATGGTAAAAATAAAGTAATTATAAAGATATTAAATTTAATTGAATAAAAATAGAGTTTTTAGTAGAATAAAACTATAATAGTTAAGTAATGGCATTTAAGAAATATGTTTGATAAATAAGGGTATAATGGTCGATTCAATTTAAAAAATAAGGGTATAATAGTCGATTCAAAAGTTTTACAAAACTTGTACTTTTATATATAGTATAGATGAGATGTTTCAGATTCGAAACCTCTTTAGATGAATTCCAATCTTTAACCATATATAAATTAGAGAATGAATGATTCAATATATATATATATATATATATATGGTAATTATTTGATACACCGGCGGTGTAAATTTTGGATTCCACAAACGGGTTGTGGAGTTGACACATGTCCATTTTTTGAATTAATTAAGTTTTAAATATTTCAACCTAGTCCCTAGAGGACACATGTCACCATTCAGAACCCGCTTGTGTAGTCTGCTAAACTCCACCGCCGATGTATTATATAATTTGCCCCATATATATTATAAAGTTTGGAATTGAAAATCTCTTGTCAATCCATCACCTTATCTTTTGGTGTCCTTTTTATAATAAAATTTTTAATTATGTCATGTCAAGAATTATTGGGTTGCAATTGAAGTAAGTTGAAATTGAGATAATTGAAACAGTTAATTAGGTACCAAGAAAAATGAAATTGATCTGATCATTGGTGTTGGGTGTGACTTGTAACAAGTTGGGAAATTGTAAGTTTATGTGAAAGAGGGAAAGGGTGAAAGTGGGGACTAAAAGAGATAAGGGGGTGACCCAGGTGGAGTTGGAGAAGCAGGTGCCTGGTGCATATATAGAAAGATTGAGCCCACACAGCCCACATGTGAATAGGCTCAATGGGTGGGGTACTCTTAACTGCTTTGGTTTGGGTCTAGTAGTGCTAAACATGAGTCCCAAGTCCTAACCATGGATTTTTTGTATCTTCTTCCTATCTGATCAGGTGATTTTTTTCTTTGCCCTCTTCGTTTTTTATGACTGCCTGGCTCAAGGGTAGAAAATTTAGCGTTGGATTTGAATACTAAATATTGTGTACCATATTGTATTTTGAAAATTTTAGGTGAAGTGAGAAGAGTTTGATGGTGAAATCTTGACTTATAGTTTTGTTGATTAAAAAAAATTGGCATTATGTGAGTTTTTTCCTCATTTGAAGTTTGACGCGATTTGATTCTGAATTAATTAGAGTTTGATATGAACATAATTATCAAATGCGAGAGGTATAAATGAATTGTGCTATATTAAAATCAAATCACATACATGTATATACCATTCTATCAAGTTCTGATTTAATTTACATATGTAACGATGAGACTTGAATACGAGATGAAGGTTGTAAATCCTCTCATTTTTCTCGATGTTTATTATGAACATTGATAAAGATTAAATCTAGATTTGTCTACCAACTTTCAATGTTATGTCAATTTCATTAAAAAAAATTTGTAACAAAAAAAAATTACCAGTACTAGACTTAGATGTACAATTGAATGATACATGACCCTACCTCCCCCCACGCATGTGTAGATGTTTCTTGACTCATTCTAGCTCTTCAAAATTTTTCATTCTCGCAACCCGACATTTCCAAGTACAAGCAAAAACTTTGATGGGCAATTTTTGGAATATAGTTGAAGTGGTATATATTATATAGAATCTGTCAGAAAACTTGGTTTCACTTTAAAATTTAAGTGTACAAACTACAAAGTGAAACATCTTTAAAATTTCCAACAATAATGTCACAATGCTTTCATTCGAAAGCTAGGTTAACTTTAAATCCACTTTACCAAATTTTCTCTAATTGACAATCTCATCTGATGATTAACGGTCATTTTCTGTTGTATAAATATTCTACTAATTGACAAAGAAGCTACTTTGCCTTAAAAAAATTGTGGGGAGTGGACAATTTTTCACTATACACAACAATTACGTCACGCTAATTGTTGATTATTTAACTTGATGAAGCCTACATCTTAGTTTGTGTGTGAAAGCGAACTGTAATTTGAAGCTATTCCACTAATTTAATTTATAGTATTTTAGAAGTTAGAACTGATGATATATATATATATATATATATATATATA
>AWUE01020368.1:0-79278 GCA_001974825.2 Corchorus olitorius | reverse complement strand
AAAAGTAGTAATATATTATTAGCTTGTACCTATCGATTATATACGAATTAAAAATAATTATTATATATATGAATAAAAATAATTAGATTATTATAATCTAGGTGTTATGAGAAAAAACTCATTTGAAATCTAATATGACTCAACTCCAAAATCAGAAGAGATTTGATGTAACTAGTGGATATCAAATACTTATGAAAAGATAGTAGTAGGAAAAAAAAACTTATGAAAGAAAGTTAGTTTTAATTGATAAGATGATTAATATTAATTGATCCCAAATGTATGAATTTCACAAGGAATGAAAGATTAACTTGTTGCCATCAGGTATTTGGCCTGGTGGTAGAGTACTGGATTCTTAGTTCCAGCCAGCCTACTTAGACCAAGAGGTCTTAGGTTCAACTCTCACGGAATGTGAGTTTGTTTGTAATTTGTTTGTTTATTTGGTAGGTATATATGTAATTTATTTATGGTATAGTTTCTAGTTTGAGTTGAATTTTCATTTAGATGTTTGGGTATAGAGATTGATTTGAATTGTAATGAGATTTCACTGGGTTTGTTTGTTTCCTGTGCGTTTGTAATCTCAATCCCTTTAAGAAATGAAAATGATTCTTATCTAAAAAAAATTAACTTGTTGGATTAAAAGGCTGATTTTTTTTTTTGGCCAAAGGATTAAAAGGCTGATTATTTCTTCTATTTTTTATATTTAAAGAAAAAAGAGTTCTAGATTTCGTGCGGTGCACATATCGATATATACTGATTAGAAGTTTAAAAAGCAAAAGAATGATGATTACAAACTAAGAAAAATTAAAGAAAAATAATTATGATAATTATTCCCTAATTTATAATTTATAATTTTCTTTTGAGAAAATTAATTTATAATTAAATGCATTGATCTAATGAAAGATGATTAGAAACTATATACTTTATGCTTAATGATTCATTTTCATAGATGGCCACATAGGCTCTTTCATTTAGCTGACTCATAACATTAACTTTAATGGAGATAGTGACCATATAAATCATAAATCATTCTTGCAAATAAAAAAATCCACCAAAGAAGACAAGGAATATATATATTTAATGATTTTAATCAAATACGTAATTGATGTGTATACTTGACTTCCTACCATCACATGATCAATGATATTTTTCTTTATAAACTATACCTAACAATATTCAAATTGGACAAACAATAATTCACTGAGTTTAGCTCAGATGACATGAAGCTTGGGGAAATTTCATTGCCTAACAAAAGATTCATGATCCACTAGGTATAAACTTCAATGTGAGAACCATGCCTTTTATTAATTAATGACATGAAGAGTATAAAAAGCATATATACCCAAAGACACTGAGACAAGGCCAAAAATCTACTGCAGACTCATTAGGTCAGAAAAAATCAGCAGTATTGCAAGGTAAAATTCCAGAAAAGTTAATCCATGTTACACTTTACAACAGGTTGTCTTTTCCAGATACCATGATATTAAGAATAATCATCAAAATGTACATTTTGAAGGTTTCTGGCTGCAAATAATAAATAACCATTTTTTCTTTCTCTTTTGCAAAGAAAAATGAAAAACTGCAGCAACATATCATGGAAAACATAAACATGATAAAAGAAGATGATTGAAACATTGAAGTTATAGTTGTAGACAAGTAAAGCTTATTGCAAGACAGTTTACATATAAGAATTGAACAAGTAATCGAAATACGTATCAAGATTTTTGAAAATGACAGGAAGCAAACATTGGGTTTGAAACTTGACAGACAAGGCAACATCTTTTTGATGAAAACCTAATAAACCTATTCAAAGATTTTAGGCAATTTATGGCCCACTAAAAGCCCATGCTTAAATGCTAAAGAACAATCATTGCTTAAAAAACCCATGTGCTTTTGTCTGAGGAAATATAGGTTTAAAACGTTTGAAACTCTTCTAGCTTTGCCTTTATCAAGGCCCTTTATATGTATAGCCTAAAGGCCCATCATTTTCAGAAACTGAATCATTGAATGGAAAATTCTAGGGCCTTGGTTTGAAGTTGCGACATGGCTTTGTAGTTTTAGGAAGGATCAAATTTATGTCTGAAACAGGACAGGACCACCGACCAGGAATGAATCAATGACAGCATAAAATTTTAATTACGAGTCCCAGAATTTGAGACTAACTTTGCAGTCGTTTTCAAATATATATGCATGCACATGAATTCTATTGTGGCTGCTATAATCTCTGCCTAACTAGGAAGATAATTAGGACGAACACTGATCTTTAATTAAATAGGTTTTCTAATTCCAACTATTTTCCTCTTTAATTTGTTTCTAGATTTTATAGGGATATATCAATAAGACGGGTCTCAGGCAGGAGTCTGGATTGAGGCCTCTCTGGTGGCTCGGATTTAAATGCACCTTCCACTGTATATGTACATATAGTAACCCTATTGAACACATGAGCAGGAAGCCAAACGTTATATTCTGAATTGATTATATATTTAGCCAATTGAGGAGGGTTCAAATGTCAAGGGGAGGTGAAGCCACAGTAGAAGGTTCGAATCCCGCTAATCACAATCTCTCATTTGGTAGGCGATTTGTAAATTCCGAAAAATCCGCAAGTGAAAGTCCAATGGGTTCGTAAATCCCAAGATGGGTTGGCAATTTGCCCTGACTTTGGAGATGGATAGCCACCCTGCTCCTAAACTTTTTTTAAAAAAAAAAGAAAAAGCAAAAAGAAAATCATTATGGCACGCAAAGTTTTATATATTGATAGGTTAATTATTTCTTTATGAGGTGGGTTAATTATTGTTGGATAAATTTAAAAGGGTTATATTTATCTCTATCTCAATTTTTTTTTATAAAAAAAAAAAAGTGGTCAAGACCATTTTGATTAACAATGGCCATGTATGTCCAAATGATCAATTTAGAACAATCTAATACGTACAGTTCTCATATAGATAAAATAAAATAAATCAATTATAACACCAAAAAGAATAAATCAATCAAATTCATAAATAAGACATTAAATTGAAATGAATAAATTATACATTACATTACACAATATAATATTTCTCCACAACTTATAGAGTTCTCTTTTTGTAAGTAGCTATTTTGCATATAGGAGGGGTTTAGCTTTAGCCAATGCGCTTTTTCTTAACACCTTCAACAATTCTTTGAGTAATAGTGATGTCGGACGTACAGATGAAGACTTTCGTAATAGTGATAGCCGTGATCAAGATTGAGTGCTCCAATTCCAGATTGGTCTGAAAACTTGAATGACAAATCCCAGCAAAAGAAGCTAGCTCCCATATTTGTACCATCCCAACCCCATAAAAATATCGAT
The DNA here is from genome assembly GCA_001974825.2 of Corchorus olitorius. Taxonomy (NCBI): domain Eukaryota; kingdom Viridiplantae; phylum Streptophyta; class Magnoliopsida; order Malvales; family Malvaceae; genus Corchorus; species Corchorus olitorius. The sequence continues at coordinate 75,953 of AWUE01020368.1, read as the reverse complement.
TTCGTGACATAGGTCAAATCGACTTCCATCTTCAAACTCAGATTCAGCTCTTTTCTTTCCTTGATGTCTTGTTTAATGTCTTTAATTTAGGACATGTTTCATTTCATGCAAAGCATGTTGCTGCATCATTGTGCACTCCTCAATGAAAACCGGAAATCTTATAGGTACGTATAGTCTTTAGCTCATTCTTTCCCAACCCAAATGGCTGCATGGAAACATTTGCGAGAGCTCTATCATCTTTGTAGGAGATTGTGGCGTTAATTCCTTTGTAGAAAATGGTCTCGTAATTGCATAATTCGCTTCCAAATGTGAGATCAATACCAATGGTGGTCGTGAGATTTGTGGAGGAAGAGATGTTCAACTTTGGTATTGAACCCGATTGAAGTTCAATGAATGGGGCAAAAGACCACGTATCCATTTTCATCGATATATGCAATGCTATAGAGGCTAGCATTGCTAGAGCACCTGCAATTAATAACCCATCGTACATTTAATCGGTTAAACAAGTTGAAATTTTTGATATCCAACAGCGTATCTAATTAATGGTTGTATAGTAAGGTGCACCATAACAGTGCATTCAAGGGGCAGATCAATTAACCAAGTGTACCATAAGGACGTACAACGTAACATAACAAGTGCATGGCAGAAACAAAACAACCTTTTTAAAATATAAAATAATAATAAATGGTACGAAGTATTGGTGAAAAATGGCTACGAGAATAATCTAAAAACAAACAGCTATCATAAAATTTAAAGCAAAGATAAGTAAATTATAGTCTATTTATTATAATTTTCTTGAAAAAAATAGTATAATAATAATACTTGCAACTGCGCGCGGTAACGATCAGTCCTAACAAGAGAGGGCTAAAGTCCGAATCCTCATTAATTTTAGGCTGGGATAGAGCTGAATAGCGAGCTTCAGATCTTGGTTGAGCAGACGCCATTTCTTTATTAATTCCTTGAGAATGTTATTGTTTTTTTTTTTTCTTTGAGAATGTTTTAGTTTTCGAGAGGTAAAAGGTTTATAAAGACAAAGAAAGAAGGAAATTACAACTGTGTATATATATTATAAGCTTGGCTAAATTATGAAACCAACGATATCAAAGCAAATTTGACAAGCCTGGTCAGTTTATTCTTTATTTTAGATTGAAATAAGCTATAACTTTCTCTAAAAATGGTAAATTTCCCTTCTATAGCTATAGGCCAATTCAATTTTAAAATTTTTTATATCTGTTTTTCAGTTTATGGAAAATATAGTATTTCTTTGTCAGCATTATGCTTTGATGTATACTAGTTTTAACTTTCACGTGCGTTGCACGTGACTCAACATGTTTTGATTGAATATTTTTATGAAATTTTGATAATTACCTTATTAAATTTTGATAACCACGTTATGGAATTTTGATAATTTATCTATGAAATATGAAACATTGATAACCTAACTATGAAATTTTGATAAAATTTCCTATGAAATTTTAATAAACCTTCCTATGAAATTTTGTAACCTTCCTATGATTTTTGATAACCTCTCTGTGAGATTTTATTAATCTCCCTATAATTTTTTGATATTATAACTATAGCATGAAATGTCGACAATCTCTCTATAAAATTATATATCATTATCATGTTGAGCTCCTACATTTATTACCATATAAATCATTCATATTAAGCTCTTCCATTTCTAGATCGAGCTCGTCCGTTCAGTCGTACAAACATATATAGTTCATATTGAACTCCTCCCTTTGATAGTATAGTATATACATATACATATTCGAATTGAGCTCGTCCACTCGTTAGCATATAAAACACGTTATCAAACAGAGTTCCTCCATTCAACATTCCTCCACATAGCATATTATCAATTTGAACTCCATTCATTCAACATTATTCCCTTTGAAAAATCGTTTTAAGCAATCATCAAACATAGTAATGAAAATAATGAAGAAACTAAGTTAAAAAGAGTGATAAAAGAAAATGAAATTCCCAAAGCACGACAAGAAATTATCAATACCATACCTAGACGGTAGTTTTTTTTTTTATAATTGCAAAGATAACATAAATTTTAAAATGGAGAAAGAAAAGTTCAAACTCTTTTCATGGCCATTGTATCTTATGGACATACATTTAAGAAAAATGATACCAAAATTACAAATGCAACAATCATATATTTATCATCATCATCATTTTTTTTTGCTACATATTTATTATCATCGTTAATAATTTGGATAAGTAGTTAGAAATATATATAAAATAGTTTGAGTAATATTTAAACTTAAAATTAAATCATAAGTAAATAATAATATATATAGTAGAAATTGGGTTGACCAATATAATAATATAATAATATATATAAAACATAAAAGTCTAATTTTAAGTAATGACAATTTGCTTTTTTTTTTTTAAAAAAAAGGTAATGGCAATTTAGAAATATTTTTGAAAAAAAAGTATAATCGGAAAATATAAAGTTTCTCATTATTCGTACTTTTATATATAGTATAGAAATAGAGTTGGACAAATTATTGATTTTGTCTCATTTCGACCCAGTAGACCCATTAGACTCGTTTGAAACCAAGAAACCAAATTACCAAGCCAGATGTCTTGAAGTCTAAATCTAATATTTTTAGGCCCAATTCGCTAATATGGAAGCCCAAAGAAGGAGTTCAAGTCCAATCAGTAATTATGATGCAGTAATGGTTCAGTCATGATGCAAGCATTGTTAAATCCTATTTAAAGGAGGACTTCAAAAAGCAGTTTTGGAAGAAAATTCATAACTTTTGATACAGAGCTCAGAAAAATGCAAATGAGGTATCGTTGGAAAGAGGATTCCAAGATCTACAACTTTTATGTTTACCTCGAGACCTAATTCTGCCATTTCGGTGGACGATTTTGCCCTTACATTTTCTGGACATAATTGATCTTCTCCTAAACCGACTTGAGGAAATATATTTGAAGTAATTAAAATATTATTTCATAATGGCAATTTAGAAATATATTTGAAAAAAAGGATATAATTGGAAAACATAAAGTTTCCCCTTCTTCGTACTTTTATATATAACTAGTCTCTACTTCCACGTGCATTGCACGTGATACTCGTGTTTAAATTAAATGAAAATTATAATAATAATTGAAATTTATTATACGTAGAGCTGTCAAAATCTGATCCGAACCCGATAACTCGTCCAATCTGACATAACCCGATTTGACCAAAAAAAGTAAACGACTCAAACCCGTCCTATTCAGACACGACAAACCCGTATATGCAGTTTGCTAAACTTCACCAGTAGTTAAAATATTCAAGGTTGATCCAAATTGACCTAAATCTAGACTCGAAAAATCCAAAACCTGAATGACCCAAGGTCAAAACTCGAATCCGCCTGACCCAAACCCGAATGACTCGAGAAAATTACCTGACTCATTTGACTTAGAACCAGATTTAAACTACCAATACACACTACAAAAATAGAAAAACAAAGTCAATCACAAAAATTAGATTTTAAATAAATTTTTAACTTAATTTGTTAAAAAATTTAAATAGTTAATGATTAGCCAACTTATTTTAACTTTTAAACTTGATAATAATACTTTTATTAGTTTATATAATAATTGAAATGGATCCATAACTACCGAAAAAAATCTCCAATATTTTAAAAGTAAAATGGTAAAAATAAAATATTTATTAAAAATATTCAATTTAATCGAATAAATATAGAGCTTTTTAGTAGAATAATTGTAAAAGTTTATTTCTAAAAATATTGTAAAAGAATATATTTTAAAAATTCTAATATATCTAAGTTTTTTTTAATTAAAATAGTAAAATGATAACAACAAAATAGTTATAAGGATATTAGATTTAATTAAATAAAAATAGAGTTTTTAGTTGAGTAAAACTATAAAAGTATATTTAAAATTTTCTAATACATCTAAGTTTTTTTAATTAAAATAGTAAAATGGTAAAAATGACATAGTTATAAGAATGTTAGATTTTTTTTAATTATATAGCAAGTTTTTATCAAGCAAAAAATTAATTATAAGTCAAATAAAATAATTGCACATTAGGGAAATAATAAAGTTTAATCATAATACATTATTATAAACTATCAAATAGTAAGATGTCAATCATAATAACTTTTTAAATTAAAATGGTAAAAATAAAATAATTATAAAATATTGAATTTAATTAAATGAAAATAGAGTTTTTAGTAGAATAAAACTCTATATTTTGAAAAAATAGTACAATGGTAAAAATTAAAGTAATTATAAAGATATTAAATTTAATTGAATAAAAATAGAGTTTTTAGTAGAATAAAACTATAATAGTTAAGTAATGGCATTTAAGAAATATGTTTGAAAAATAAGGATATAATGGTCGATTCAATTAGAAAAATAAGGGTATAATAGTCGATTCAAAAGTTTTACAAAACTCGTACTTTTATATATACTAGTTTTAGCTTTCACTTGCGTTGCACGTGGCCCAATATGTTTCGACTGAATATTTTTATGAAATTTTGATAACTACCCTATTAAATTTTGATAATCACCATATGATTTGATAATTAACTATAAAATTGTGATAAACTCCATAAGAAACTTTGATAACCTAACTATAAAGTTTTGATAAACTTTCCTAAGAATTTTGTAACCTTCCTATGATTTTTAATAATCTCTCTATGAGACTTTGTTAATCTCCCTATGACTTTTTGATACTATAGTATGAAGTTTCGACATCTCTCTGTAAATTTATATATCATTATTAGGTTGAGCTCCTCTATTTAGTACTATATAAATCATTCATATTAAACTCTTTCATTCGCAGATCGAGCTTCTTTGTTCAGTCTTACAAACATATATAATTCATATTGAACTCCTTCCTTTGATAGTATATACATATACATATTCGAATTGAGCTCCTTCACTCGGTAGCATATAGAGTACGTTATCACACTGAGTTCATCCATTCAACATTCCTCCACATAACATATTATCAATTTGAGCTCCATTCATTCAACATTACTCCAAATGGTACATTATCAATTTGAGTGCTCTCGTGTTCACCAACAATCTACGGAGCATATTGTTTATTTGAGCTCTTTCGTTCTGTATTCCTCCACGGAGTACGTTTTCAGCTCGAGTTCTCCTATCCACTATCATTCTTAGAGCGCACTCTCCTACTTAATCCTAAAAAATTGAGCATTCCTATTGGCCACATTAGATCCTAATTAATGAGGATAATCTAAATTTCCATTATTTTAATAATGAAATAAATAATTAATTAAAATATTATTTAGTAATGGCAATTTAGAAATATATTTGAAAAATAAGGATATAATCGGAAAATATAAAGTTTCCCCTTATTCGTACTTTTATATATAGTATAGATATAGATAATATAAATACAGATTAATTTAAGCTTATAGGTTATAGCAAGATAGTTTACTTTTATGATTTTATTATATCCTTCCTTAAACTAAAAGCCCATGCTTAAATGCTAAGAACAATCATGTTTAAAACCCATGTGTTTTTGTCTTAGGAAATAGGCTTAAAACGTTTGAAACTCTTCTAGCTTTGCCTTTTTAGGCCCATCATTTTCAGAAATTGAATCATTGAATGGAAAATTATAGGGCCTTGGTTGAAGTTGTGACATGCCTTTGTTTGTAGTTTAAGGAAGGATAAAATTTATGTGTGAAACAGGACAGGACCACCGACCAATGACTTCTCCGGCCTTCTCACCCCAAGCTCCCAGGCCGAAGGACAGCAGCATAATTACGAGCCCCAAAATTTGAGACTAACTTTTGAAGTCGTTGTCAAATATATATATGCACATGGGTGTCTCTATTGGGGCTGCTATCTCTGCCTAACTATGAAGTTAATTAGGAATTTAGGAGGAAGACTGATCTTCGATTAGTTAGGTTTTGTAATCCCAAACATGTGGTAGTGGTATTAGTAGGCTTCAACTAGTGGGCCAAAGTTTAATTTATTGGTTTGTCTTAGACAATTCTTTCTTTTTAATTTGTTTCTAAATTCTATAGGGATAAATATTTAGAGCTCGTTCGGGGTTGAGGTTAGCTTTCAATCCCAAACAATTTTTTTGGTTTGCAGCGTTTAAACTATCCTACAAACAAACAATCAAAACTTAGCTTATGTGAAACTTGAATTCAGGATTTTAAAGTCTTTAAAGAGTATACCTATTATCAAGCGAGTTAGCAACATGGGTGCGATGATTTATGAGTACTATTGATATTTACTTAAATATTGTTTAATTATTTGTAATTTAACAGCCTACAATTAATTTTATTTGAATCGTGTCAGTCCATTATTATGGGGTAAAACTTTTATTAATAAATTTCTCTATTCATAAAAGTCAAATTCGAAACTTTACTTAATTAGATTAATATCGAATCACTTGAATCAATTAATTATTGGTCATACTTTTACTTTGATTCAACAAATCCACGCAAAGAGAGTGCCCTCCATGTTCTACCATATATTGTGGTGAATTGTATATACTACCCCATTATAAATATACATATACATAACTATAATCTTTTGAGGGATACCATGATTCTATATATATATGGCCTGTTGTTTTTAACTGATCATGTGAAGGAAACAAATAAAACTAACAAAGGAAAATTAAGATAATATAGAAGTTTTGTTAAAGCCCAAAATTGAGTCCAAGATTCTTCTATGTTCACTTTAGTCCATAACAAGGCGCCATTAAAACTTTTATTCCCCAGAGTTAATGCTTTTTTGTTTGGCTACTCGCCCATGTTATGAATTTAGATACACTATATAAATATACATACCAGACTGTTTTTGTATTAATTAATATCTCTCTCTGATTTGCTAATGTTTTTGATATATTTTATAAAAAAGATGATGCTTGCTGTCTTCATTAAATTCCAGACATTATCGTACTCATAAAATTTTCTTTGGCAAGTGGCCTGTGACTTAATTAATTAATTTGATGTCTGCCTTTTTCTTGTGAAAGATGTACTATATTTGCCTACTTGCATATATTCAATAACATTTATATCATTTGCTGCAGAACGCAAAATGGTCCAAATAGAAAAATCTTAATCCACTCAAAATCATTTTTGATAAATTTAAAAGAAAATCTTCTATATGTAATTTCAATTCTTGATATTGAGAATATCATATGAAAAAATTCATCCTAAAATTAATTTATTAAACTCAAAAGAAAAGCAAACCTAAATTAAAATTAAAATAGACTAGGACCATTTCACGGCCTGCAGACCTAGTAATTTTTAACAACCCACATCAATTTCATCACTTAAAACTCAATTGGAATCCATATCAATCCTTTTTATCTAAGAAGAATCTCCATTTTTTTAACTTGTATTTTTTAGTTTGAAAGTGCAGGTCCATTCAGGTAATTAGGGCATACATTGACCGATTAAGTTGGATATTTTTCTCAAAATAATAATAAAATGTAACTTTTTCCATACGTAACAAGAGATCATATAGCAGCAAAATGCTTACTTATATTGGTTTAATTAAAAAAACTTGTATTAAAATATGAAAAATTGAAACATCTCTTTTAAGAGTCAAATACTACTACTCAGTTGCCTCTGTTGGGAGACTCACCCACCATAACCAGGTGCACGACGCGGGTCGGATTCGGATTAGTCAGGACTTAAACCCTGGATACCGGATGTGATAAAAAAAAAAAAGGTCAAATACTACTACCAATGTAATTAACGTATAATAATATCTTCCACAAAATTCAAAGTTTTAGTCAACAAAATTTAATACTAAATTTCCATCATTTTCCAAGAGACTACTAAACAAAATCTATACATGAATGTATTCCAAGATTCAAACCAAAATCTTTTTTTTTTTGGTAGAAAAAACCAAAACCATTTCTTGTATTGAAGACAAATTCTATACATATGATACAAAGCATATATACACACACAAAATTAAGAACTTTCAAATGTACAAAAAGGAAAAAGAATTTCCCTCCCTAAACCCTTTTTCCTATACACAAATTCAAAACCATGGGCCATGAAGAAAACAAAAATCCTAAAGAAAGTTTCAAATATGGTTACTTTTAAGGGTTTTGTATTCAAGAATTCCTTTATACAACACTTGCCTATTGAGAGGCATTGAAGACTCTTCCATTTGCAGAACCTTATTATGATTATGAAGCTTTCCCTGCAGACTATTCCTCTTTCTGTATTCTTTGTTATTTGATGAAGGTTCCATCACATCATCAGCAAATCGAACCCTTTTCTTCATTTGATGACATTTTGTTGTTCCTGCAAGAATTACAATAATTCCATAATAATAAATATCAGAAACTCAAGAATTCATTAATAATAATAAAGAAAAAAAGATCATTAATTAAAAATTTTAATCAATTACCACCCAATTCAAATTCAATCTTCTTCATGAAATCAGAGAGGAGACGTTTATGAACTTCACGAGCAATGAAGACTATACTTCCTGAAACTGCAAAGACTGCCATGAACCCTACTCCTACAGACCCTTGATCCATTTTCTTTTTTTTTTTCTCTATTTTTCTTCTTTCTTTTCCCTCGAAATATCACAACAACGAAAAGAACTTAATATTTACTCTACAAAAGACATGACATTTTTGAAGAATTTATAGGGTGATGAGAAAATGGAATGGCCAAGAAATGTGTGGAAAAAAGATTAGAAGAGTAAGAGACATTTTCTTGGATACAAGACAAGAAAAGAAAAGATAGAAAAATAGATATGAAAATTTAGTATTTGATGTGATTGGTTTTATATAAGAAAAGGAAAAGGGAAGGAAGACAAGAAGAAGAAGAAAATGGTGTTTTAAAACGGACGGTGCATACAATGAACTTAAACGAACACTTTTTCCTTTAATACCCCATGAATTATTTTCTTTCTTTCTTTTTCATTGCTAATAGATTTTTTAATGTGCTTTAATTCGAGTGAATCCCTCAAAATCAACTCAATTTTGGGTTTGATTTGTTTTTGTTATTTTTAGATTTCCCAAAACAACAAGATTTCGGCTGATATATTAAGGTAACTAACTTCTATTATTATTTTTTTTTGGGTGTGGTGCCTAAAAGTCTATTAATGGCATGCATATCTTCAAACACTTAATTGTAGATTATTTTGACAAAAAAGGGCAATTTGACTCTCGTTAATTAGGTTGAACTTAATTTTTCTTGGCTTGGGGGGTCTGGGGATTGTTGGTTTTCATGAATTGTTCTGATTGGATATTGATATATACTACTATTTTGGTACACAATTTTGAAGGACTTGACGATTTAACACGGAAAAATTTTGTGAAATTTTGAGTTCATATAGATATTTTGGGCATTCATATTTGTTTGTTCGCTATAACATAATTTAAAATTCGAAACCACTTAAAATCATTTACTTTTTTTTTTTTGTTAATTTTAGTTTCTGACTTCTATTTTACTCCACCCTCCTGTTTATCTTTTGGATGGGTCTATTCAATTTTAAACTAAGAAACTGATTTCACCATCAAATTACCAGAACCATTTGAACAAAACACGGTTGACACACTTTAATTGCCCATTACATAACAACAATTAATTATTGAAGAGATTTTTCGTACCATTCAATAAGATAAATATCTTGCATAAGTTAGGATTTTGGTGTGGTTGGTAAAGTTTCTTTATGAGAAATTTATTAGACATAGTAACTTTTAATTATCGAGTCTGATGAGGTTACCATTCTAATTAGTAATAAATACTATCTTATTACATTTAATCTGAAAATATTGCTAGTATAATCATTTGTTAGCAATATTTTGAGTTGAGATAAGTTGGATTCTAAATGAAAAAAAAAATTAACATGTATTTTTTCTATTCATAAAATGCAAATGCATATAAAACGAGATTTAAAAAACAAGAAACTCCTTCTAAGGATGTTAGTTCATTTACAATTTTATTATTATTATATATTAAAGTGTGGAAGAAAATGATTTCTAGAAGCAAAAAAGAGTATATTTACCAAAAGTTGTTTGGACCAAAAATATGTAGTACTTTTTAATTTAGGGAAAATGAAAGCTTTCGAGATCAAAAGCATGAGAATGAAAAACTTTGAATCTTAACTCTTAAGGAAAATGGTCATTTAAAATTAACCTTCTTAGTTCTTATCTTTAAAAAAAAAAGAATTACCAGCATCTTAATAAAAGACTAATGACTAATGAAGTACTAATTAGGTAGAAAAGGAAGAGGAAAACAAAGTTTTTTTTTTGGAATGTATAATGTGTAAATAAATTCTTTTTACTAGCTCAGTCGCTCTGAGCTTCTAGAAGTTGTTCCAACTCCCGTCTGAATTGTGACGTCAGTTTGTATATCGGTTTCAAATGTTGTGATGTCATTTATTTATTTATTTATTTTTCATTTTATTAGTGGCTCATGCAATTCCTACATATTTGATGAGTTGTTTTAAATTTCCTAAGACTTTTCTATACGAACTGAACATGATAATTGCCAAGTTCTGGTGGGGAAACACTGATGGGAATCGAAAGATTCATTGGAAATCGTGGGATAATTTATGTGTCTCGAAGTCAGATGAGGCTTAGGCTTTCGAGATTTTGAAGCTTTCAATCTTACTTTGCTTGCGAAGCAATGTTGGCGACTTCTTCATGTTGAGGGCTCTCTCTGTTATCGAGTCTTCCAAGCCAAACATTTTCGCTGCTCATCCTTTATGCAGACAAAATCGGGATACAATCTTTCTTTTATCTAGAGAAGTCTTTTAGCGGGACGTGAAGTACTTTGGTATGGGAGTCGCTGGAGAGTTTGTGATGGGTCTACTATTGATATTTGGAGGGATAGATGGCTGAGCAAATCACCTACGTTTTGCCCACAGCCTCGACCTGGGATAAGTTGTAATTCATACCATGTAATAAGTGCCTTACTGGATAATACTGGACAATGTGATGTTGATTTGCTTGATGAGTTATTTGAGCCAGACGATGTCTACCGTATTTTGTGTATTCCTCTTACTCATTTGCCTACTCGTGATACTTTGATTTGGAGTGGATCTAGCAATGGGCAGTATACGGTAAAAAGCGGTTATCATGCTGCTAGGAGTCTATTAGGGAAATAGATTATTCATGACCTGCTAAGTGGTGAGTTATTTGGGAATCTTTGCTATTATTGAAGACTAAATACTTCCTATGGAGGTTAGTCAGTAATATTTTGCCCTCGAAATCACAGCTGCAACAGAGAAGAGTGCCTATCGATGGTACTTGTGATGTTTGTTCCATCGATGAATTAACCTTGTACCATTTTCTTCGATTATCCGTTTAGCAGGAAGCTCTGGGAGTTAGCTTGTCCTTGGCTGTAAGGATATCTATACACTTGGAATGCTAGTGATGATTTTTGGGAATGCTTATTGTTGAAGGCTTCTCAGCTTGGTTCGCTTGAGTTGGTAGGCACGCTGCTTTGGTATATTTGGTTTAACCGCAATAAGGCTCTTCATGAGGGGGTTTGCAACGTTCTTTTAACACTATGCACGATGGTTGTGAGGTTAGTCAGTGAGGTGGAGTCTCAAGGCAGCGTAGTTCAGCAAAAGGTTGTAATCATTTGGTTCCGAGTTGAACCCCACCTCCAATGGGCAGGATAAAGCTGAACACGGATGCATCCTTTTGTGCTGACCAAAATGAAGCTGGGTTGGGAGCCACAGGACAAATAGTGGTTTGTGCAACTTCCCAAATAAATAGAGTGGTTGATCCATTATTTGCTGAAATATATGTTGTTTGATTTGGATTAATCTTGGCACAAAGGTATGGATTAGCATCGTGTGAGGTGGAATGTGACTCCTTGCTGGCGGTATTGGAGATTAATAGACCAAGTGCAACTCTTTGGGAGAGGGGTATATTTACTCATCAAATTAATGACATTGCCTCTCTTTTTTATTTTTGTTCTTTTCGACATATTAATAGGTTAGGGAATAAATTGGCTCATAATTTTGCACATGTTGAGCGTGATGTGGGTGCAAATTATGTTTGATGTGGTTTACCTCCACACATTTGTAATCCGGATGACTGATTAAATGAAATTGAGATGCTCAATTTTAAAAAAAAAAAAAAAAAAAAAAGAGCTTCATTCGGCAAATGGAGGATGTATCATCCATGGGCCAACATTCGGAGGCCCGCAAGTCTCAGTCAAGAGTCGCAGACTAGGACAAGGATCTTTTAAATCCTAGCCCAACCCAATTCCTATGCTTTTTCGCCAGAAAATTACCTTTTTACTATACTATAATTAAGAAATATAATTTTTAGTAATTAAAAAATAACTAATAAAAGCAATTTTTTCTTTCGCCAAGAAGAAGTTCTAATTAATTCTGAAGCACTTTTGAAGTTTTTTCAATTGTTAATGCGCAAATTCATAATACTAATTGTCCGAATGAGGCCTAAAAGTAGAACTATCAAATCGAATATTACCTTCCCTAAAAAAAAAAAATCGAATATTACCTATATTTTGTTGACTAAAAGCTTTATATCAACTAAAAAAATTGAATTCTTTTTCAGCATAAGAAAAAACGCGAAATGATCATTTTGAATTTTGAATTCAAATCTTTCGTGAAATATACTTAATTTGAAGTTAAATCCTCTTTACATTGGTTGTGAAAAGGATTCCTTGCATGTGTTTAGAGATTTCACTTTTGCTTCTGAATTCTGATATCTGAGCAATCTTTTCCTGTGCCTAATAATCTTTCACTTCCATGTCCTCTAACGAGTGGATCTCTTTGAATTTGTCATCCACTGACTAATCTTTTTTTTTGGTAAAACATCCACTAATCTTTTCAAAGGTACTTCTTGATCTTCTATTTTACTTGTTAGAATATTTTAAAAGCTAGAAACGTCAGAACCTTTCAAGGCAAAATTTCTCTCCCAAACTCTATTAAAATAGTTGCTTCAAATCAAGCCATTGAATTCTTTCATTTGACTTTTAACAATGTGTCCCTCATTAGAGCTGAGATTCTTGTTTCTAGGATCCCCAAATCCGAGGCTGGTTTAAATTGAATTCTGATTGATCCTCAGATGAAAATCCTGGAACTGCATGCTGGATCAAGAGGGGTTATTAGAGATGATCAAGGACAATAGATTGCTGGCTATGCTAGGAAAATTAGCAGAGTGACAAGTGTTAAAGCTGAATTATGGGGGTTAAGAAATGGGCTGGTGATGCCTTAAATATAAGAAATAGATATACTTTTCTTTACTTAACCTTATTAAACAGGCTCATATCTCTATTCACCCATTATCTCCGATTCCAGATCTCTAATACAAAACTTTCCCAATATGAAGCTCTCTCATCGCTATAAAGAAGGAATCATGCAGGCCCATGCTTTAGCCAACAATGAAAAAACAATGAATTAGTCATTTGTAACCTTTGATGTTATTCCTCATTTTGTATTGGACTTTTTTATTGGACTTTTTTATTGGTGGATATTGGAGGGATTTCATTGGACTTTTTTATTGGTGGATATTGGAGGGATTTCATTCCCTAGACTTGTAAACATCTATATTTAACATTAATCAATACTTTTTCTAAAAAAAAAAAAGTTAAATCCTTTTAATTTCTAAAATCAAGAAATGCTTTATACGAAATTTTTATGGAATTTAAGAAATTGATCACATATTTTTTTAATGTAAAACAAACATATTTTTATGAAAAAAGAAACAAGATTGTTTAATAATATATATTACTAATCTGACTTATGTTCCCTGAAACCATTAGGTCTCCCACCTAAAATACATGTAAATTTTGTGTCACCTTAGTATAAGTACACAAGTTTTTTTACCCTTTGTAACCTTTATCAATTTATTACCTTAATTAAAGTAGTTTGGTTTGTGAATTCAGATTGAATGTGTGGGCTATTTCAATATTGTATCTCCTAAAAAATATCTTACTATTGTAAATAAATGTGATAATTTTACAATAGTTTAAAAAAGAAGCAATAATCATCAAATAGTAATAGTTCGGTGCATCACAAGTCCTGTTGCATCATCCAAAAATAAATGTTTAACAAAGTTAAATCCCATCCCAATTAGAGACTTGATTTACTTCAACTAAAAAGACTAAATTGAGCATCCATAAATTTTTATATCCAAGGAGCATATAAGAAAGAAATTGTGATTAAGATGTTAAGTTTCCATTATTGACAACTTCGGTTGGCCAAAAAAAAAAAAAATTATTGACAACTTCAGGTTCAAGTGTGGAAATACTTGAAACTTTTGTTTATTCTTCATATTGAAAATGTTAAAAGAACAAAGCGAACAAACTATAACATTGATATTTGCTATATATAGTATAGTATATATGATCAATAACTATGCCATTACAAAGTTGATCCAAAAATTAAACTCTAAACCCAAACAAAATTAAAGGACAGCACTAAGTTTACATTGATATAAACATTACATCGATCACAGCAATGATTGAAGAAACAAAATTACATAAACAGATAAATAAATAAACAAATAAAAGATCATAGCAGATTTCATTTTCAAACCCACAAAACCAATTCAACAAAGTGCTTTCGTATAAGGTACCAATTTGAGCTGATGAGCTGAAAAATCCAAATTAAGGCACCGAAAAATTAATTAACTACTAATTATAATGAAGAAATCAGATAGTGAAGAGGAAGATTGGGTGAAGAAAAAGGTGAAGCATCATGAAGCAGATGCAGGAGAAGGAGACGAACATCACACCGTAGATGATCCTTAGCCCCATTTCTTCTTCTCTTTTGGATTGGAGATTGGAGATTGGATCTTAGATCTGCTTTGCTTTGCCTTCCAATGAAGGCTTTCTCTCTTTCTTCTTCGTGTATTTAAAGATTGAAGAGAGAAGGAAAAGAGTGGGGGATTTGAAAAAGAAGAAAAAAAATTAAAGCAAGTGGATAAGGAACTGTTATTTATTTATTTTAATTTTTGTTTCTTTCCTCTATTGGCAAATTCAAATTGGGAATACGTGTTAAATTTAGAAGGTATGAAGGGATTGCCTTGACACGTGGGAAATTTGATTGGAGTGTTTACGTGTGGGGCTTTGCCTTTAAGCACCTGTATTTGGGTATTTGGGTATTTGGGTAGTGCTCCTGCATACATATTAGGGAGGATTTGATAACTTCTGATGAGTGATGAGTGTGTTATTCTTTGTTGATATATATTCCAAAGACGGATACATTCATTATCTATCATCATATAGTATATTAATTATATAATATTATATTATATAATAAATAATAACATAATACTAGATCCACGTAATAATATTAACTCAACCTGTGAGTATATCGTATTTGAATTATGAGATTCTGGGTCTCATGAAATGTGGTTTTAGTTATTTAGTTTGTTTTTTATTTATTTAGTTTGTAGTTTAATTTCTTAGTTTGCTATGAATTCTCACAAGATACATATTCGAACGTATAAAAAATTATTTTGATTGTAATGAAATTTCGAGTAGTGTGTGAGTTGAGCTCGAGTTTTAAAATACTTGGCTGGAGCAGCTCGTAAGAGTATTAAACGAGTCTATATATTTAATTTTAATATATTTAATAATACATATTATTTTTACTAATATATGAAATTACAATAATACTTTTGTTGAATGTTTTATTGTTTAAGGATGTTGAATGTTTACTTTGTGACCATTTTCAATAACTATCTTTTTGTGTTGCACTGAAAATTTATATTTTTGCCATTATAACAGTATTATTGAAAATTATTTAAGATTGATGAGTCTGTCGAGCTGAGCTCGAGCTTGAAAAATGGGAGCTCATCGAACTCAAGCTTGACAAAGTAGCTTGACTCGGCTCATTGACACCCCTATATCATCAAATACCATCCCTAACGATGAATAAAGAATAACATTCTAACAAAATCTCACTATCCAAATCCATATACGTTTATATTTCTGTAAACAAACCTTCCTAACAAACATCAAAGCCCAAGCCAAATTGATGTTGATTTGAACCTACAACAGATCTACAATATTTACCATAAGAAGGATTTTAATCAATCGATTCAAACTAGCTAAAAAATGAAAAACCAGTGGATGGCATATGGAGTTGATCAACAATGGCAGATATGAGAAATTGAACGCAAAGAATGGTGACGGAGACTTAAAAAAAAGATGAACAGTGCTGGATTAGATATGTCAGCGGCTTCAATCTAAAAAAATGAACTTTTGATATTGTCCAGTAAAATTTAATTAGCCTAACCACATGTCAATAATCCAAGTTAGTATTGGACGAGGGGTGTATTGAAGCCCGGACAATACACAATATCCAAATCCGCTCTACCACCGTTTGTAACTTTCGGTATCCGTTTTGCCACCATTTGCTACTATTCATATTACCAACTTTTTTCGAAAGGAAACTAAAAAAAAAAAATTACTCCCAAGTCCCAATTAGTAATCCATTTCGTTTGTATATTTTTGTTATTGCTTTTCTTTTTTACAAGATTAAGATTAATAAAAGGCAAAATAATATAATCACAGAAATCAAAAGATCATAACTAAACAATAAAAATGTAAATTATAGAAGTATCACTCAATAGTAACCAATTACCAATATATGATTTTTCTAAATCCTTGCTTTCAAAAAATATTAGTCACAGTATAAACTTGTAAGAAACAAAAGAATAAAAATAAGAATTTCATTAAAGATTTTAATTATTAGAAGATTACCAATAGGTTGGGTCCATAGCTCAGTGGTAGAGCATTTGACTGCAGATCAAGAGGTCACCGGTTCGAACCCGGTTGGGCCCTGTAATTAATCTAATTAAAGTAAAATTTTTGCCAAATTTCAATGAAAAATTGTTGCTAATGAGTTATTAAACGAGTGGGCTTGGGTACGATAAAGCTCATGAATCATGGAACATTATCATGACCAAGCTGCAAATGGGCCGTCTTCAGTTATTCCTTTTTCTTTTACCAATATATATAATATTGAGAACTTTATTCCATATAAGGTCACTCCTTCATTTGCATTTTCAATCTTCAAAAGCATTTGATTAAACAAATATTTATATGACAGCAAATAGTATAAATTCAAAAAATAAGAAAATGAAACATTATATAATTTAGTGAATGAACATTAACAGCATGATCAGAAGTATGATAGTATTCAAAAAGGATATAGAAGACAAATGGTATCTCAATTTATCTCATTGTAGTGCCATCTCCCTAAGTTGTATATGAAGTATCGAAACATGTAGGTGCGAAAATGAAAAGTTTAAATACATTTATTTCAACAGTAAAGCTTTCTACTGACTCCAAGAGTCAATCTTGCAGAACAGCCTAGAAAACTGAGGTTGATTCATCCTTTTCAAACCCTTCTAACCACTTCTGCTGCACATTCACCCAAGTGAACCCATCGGTAGCATTGGAACCCTGCAACCCAAAACGTTATCATTTTAGAACAAGATTAGATTAAGCCATCTTCAGGGATAAACCGACATGCCTTAAAAAACAAGATGTTGCTGTTGTTACCTTGGCATCTATTTTAACAGTGGTCACACGACAACTCCGCTCCTCACCTACAAAAATTAGCAAAGTTAATGGATATGTGGGAAATAAGGGCAATCACAGCCATAAAAGATATAAACTCAGTTGTTTTGGGAGGTTGCTGACTGCATAAGTTATACACTTCACATGCTTGCACATGTTCATGATACTGTTCTTTACATTTAACCAAAAAAGGACCCAATTTTTCTAAAGAAAAAAACTCTCACCGGATAATTCCCACTTATCAAACTTCACGAGATATGTGCTCGAGCCAATTGGTGTGGATAATACACGATCCACCCAGACACGGAACTTTTTACCCTTTTGGTCTCCATGGCATGTTTTCATTGCATGTATGCATTCATGAAGAGTTTTCTCAACACCTGAAGGAAAGACAACTACAGCAGACGGATCCTGAAGAAAAGGTCAACCAAAATTTGTTGTATTGTAGTAATCAGTAAAGCGTCAAAAACTAGAAATTAGATGTGTTCATACAAAAGTAAAAGGGAAGGAAACCAGTTTATCTGTCACTGAAATGATCAATCAGGAAATGAATTAGTATAATGATATCTGAAAGTTAGACAAGGGCTTAGTCTATAGTGCCTCAAAAATTAATTTAAATGTACACACTGAATTGTGGATACACACAAGTAGAAATACTAGAATCTTCAGCTGAGTATGGGAGCAGTTGTTCTCAGTTTATCATCTTACAATAAAATCACATTTTAGATTCATAATATTGCTGCAGCAAGAATCTGAATGCATTTATCTATCTCTTTTTCAACATATCTAGCACCTATACACTACAATCAACTTTTCATACCCACAGTGCCCTGGATTTCAGAGTATTAGAAATAATACGTGACCCAATCTCCAAAAAAACACGTTTCATATTCATAATATTCCTGCAGCAAGAATCTGAATGCATTTACCTATCTTTATTTCAACATATCTACCAACTATATTCTACAGTCAACTTTTCATACCCTCAGTGCTCTGGCTTTGAGAGTAATGAGTAGTGTGTGTAGGGGTGGGTAACACATTTTACAAGATGTGGCCTAATTTCCGATAAAAATAAAACTACGATAACAAACACATAATCATTGAAAAACAGAGGGGGAAGTAAACATACACAACAAGCTTTCAGACTTGCTAGATATGCCTCACAGTTGTCAATCTCCCCTCGCCTCCAGCGCTCATAGAACAAGTAAAATTTCACTACTTCATGACCAGGGTTGACATTTTCCGCCTTACATTCCATAAAATCAGCAACATCTCTTGGAGAAGTGTTTGGACCAAGGTTAAAATGTCCAACGGCTTCAATGATCCCCGCTGCACACCTTTCTTTTGCATGGATTATATTAGGATTACCTTTTGCATTTTCAGCATGCCATTGCAACAACTCTTCTTGGGCATTATTAACCTGTAGAGAGAAGAAAAACTATCAATGAAACAGAAAAAGGAGCAAAATCTAATTCAATTTCTAAAGGGCTAATAATCTGAATTATTTTAAGAAGCAGAAGACAACTAACCATGACTCCATACACTTCTGGAATGCTGAAGAGTTCAGCATCATTTCCAGAATCACCACAGACAAGAGTATTAACAGGCGTTTTTCCCTCATCCTTAAACTTCTTCAATAAATATGCAAGAGCCTGTCCTTTTCCTGCACCTTGTGGTAATATATCCAAGTCCATTCCTCCACTATAAATTATTTTAACATCCAGCTGGCCCCAATAAGACACAAGTCAATTGTGTTAATACAACATTCAAGAATATGAAGTGATTAAGCACGATGAAGAAGAAATAAATATCAATGCAAAGTGATCTGATGTACATTTTTTTAAGCATATTTACTAGGCAAAACTACGTGATTGAGTGCAAAATATCTTTGTTAGAACATTGAAATCTTACCCCTCGCTTTTCCAAACACTCTGAAAGTTGCTTCGTCACTGTCTGGGCCTTAGCCTTATCAACATAAAAGCTAACCTTGTGTGGTCGCTGCTCTGTTTCTGCCTGCAAGATCCAAAATGCTTGAATTCATCAAAGAAGTCAAGACCAGTCCCATTAAATCAGCAAAACTCTCAACATGATAAATTTAGATATAATGTAGCAAAGGCTGATACATTCTCTATTAGCAATACCTGAAGTTTTAGCTCAGAAAACTTGCTTGTTTCTTCAGCGACTATGTTCCTATCCCATTTCTGATTCAGAAATTCAACCCAGCCCTCATCTGGCACCATTGCGTCACCATATGTTATCTCAGTTCCCACTGACATAATAGTGATATCAGGAGTCAACATGGGTTTCTCCTTCCTCAACTCTTTGTACAGAGTCGGTGACCTCCCAGTGGAGAAAATCAGAAGAGAGTCATGACGATAATTCGATTCCCAAAGTGCATTAAACCTAAGCAAAGACATGTCCTCAGGATCATGATGATCAACCTGCAGAATGCAAAGACCATCATATCCAAACTGAATAACCACACCACAAGCACAGGCATGGCAAATTTTTCTAAAATAGAAAAGCAAAACATACCATTGTATGATCAAGATCAGATACTATCATGAGTCGTGCCGCCTTAGTAATCCGATCCATGACTATTCTAGTACCAGCTGAAATCCTGTGACGAGGAAACCAAACACTCTATACATTAAAGGAAATTAACAAAAATCCTATTGAATTGAGTTAGGAATCTGTGGAAGATACTACTTTTAAACAATTATATTGACAAAATGCCATTAAAAATTGAAAGATAATATGATTCCTCCATAGTTAGTAACAGGATTTCTAAGCCTAAATCAATCAAAAATATCAAACAAATGCCGCAAAAATATGAAAAAATTCAATTTACAGCACTGAAAACAAAACTCACTATAACCATTTTCTTCCTTAGATTAACGTGCGGAAACATCGATTGAGATCAAAAAAATGAAAATTCGATTCAGACAACTTAAATTCGAACTAAAATATATTTTAATTTAACCAAAAAAAAGTTAAGAAATTGAAAGTAACCAAACAAAAAAATTGATCAGAAATTACCTGAATGAATCAAGTTGAAGCTTCCGATAATGACAGCTGCGATCAGAATTACGATTCCATCAGAAAAAATATATATATTGAAATTAAAGAAAAAAAATGCATAGCGGAAACAGGAAAAAAATTGGAGGTGAAAAACAGATTAATAACAACGTAACTGAAAAAAGTGAAGAGAAGGATAAATTGGTAGAGCTATGGTGGCCTTTCAATATCTTAGAGATGAGGAGATACGATAGTTGGGGGAAGGGAATTGGATCCAAATTCGTTGGCGCTTCTTTTGTGAAGTGAAGGAAAGGAAGAAACCAAACAAAAATTAAAAACTGTTTTTTTTGGAACACTTTTGTTGTTTTTGAGTGGTCCATGATTAGGTATGGAGGCCCTTTTACCGGTCCATTGGGCCCACTATCATGGGATGTGGGTGACGTGTCATTACGAGGAATATCAGATATATATTATTTATTAAAAACGAAAAATAAATGAGAAATTTAAAAAAAGCACTCTATAAAAAATATTTAGTAATAATATTGAGCTAATGGAGATAAACAATTATTATTTGGTAAATCTTACTTAACATAATTAGTAGAAAGGAAATTGTAATTATTTTTTTAATCTTTGTAAATACTGGCTGTGACTTTTTTCCCTCCCACCCAAATCTTGCAAAACTTTTTACATGTATATATGTATTTTTTATTTTCATTTTCCCTGAAAGAAATGTGAGGTTGTGATTTTGTTTGATCTCTATTTTTCGAATCTCAAAGAGATTAAAATTGCTTCTAGTTCCTACTGATAAGCCCCCTCCAAAGTCAAGACCAGTTGCCATGTTAGTTTAAGCATCCAACGAAAAAAAAAAGAAGTAAAAACCCTATAGGAATCCACCAATTTCACCACCATTCAGGATGAATGATGAATTTTACAATCCTTTAACCTATATTTTTTTTATTTTATATAATAATATTTGTATATTTTTAGACAAAAAATTTTCCAATTTTTCTTTTTACATAGTTAAATGATTAAAAATCGATGGAATATTGGTGAAAAGGAGATTTTGATAAGGGTTTTATATTGGAGGGATTTAAACCTAGCATAAAAAATTAAGGGAGTATTATTATTAGGTTTTACTCTTGCTTTTGATAGGGTCAAAATAGTAAATATGATTTCCTTTTTATTAATTTAATAAAATTGTATTTCCTACCTAGTAATTAGTTATTTCCATAGGACCAAGTAGTTAATATTTATACTAAACTGCCCCTTTTAAAATTTTCCCAAAATAAATTCGAACAAAAATTTTTGCATATTCTTTGGAAGATAATAAGGTGTTTGTGTATTTTTTTTTTTTAAAAAAGGTGTTTGTATTTTTGTAAGTAAGATTAATAAATTTCACCAAAAATCCAATCCAATTTGGATATTGCCTGGAGGTTTACTGGCTTCTATGGTAGGCCAGAAACACATCGTAGGGGTGAATCTTGGTAATTACTTCGAACTCTCAAATCAATCTCGCCACTACCATGGTTATGCACTGGTGACTTTAATGAAATTCTTACTTTGGAGGAGAAAGTGGGAGGAGCACTCCGACCTTTACATCAAATGGAAGGCTTTCGAATGGCAGTGGAAGATTAATTTTCGATACTTACCAGCGTTGGGGCCTTTAATGACGTGGCATAAGAGAATCAATGGGGATTGGGTTTATGAAAGGCTTGATCGCACTCTAGTGAATGATGCATGGTGGAATCGTTTTGGTTACTGTAATGAGAGGCACCTGATGACAACGGTCTCGGATCATCTTCCGATGTTATTGTCTATCATCGAACAGTCAGTGGTTTTTAGTGAGGGGAATAAGCATTTGAAGTTTGAATAGATGTGGAGCTCTCATGCGGATTCTGACAGCGTGGTGCATGAGTCTTGGTGTAATAGCTCGACAATTGGAATTGTAGAGAAAATACGGGCTTGTGGGGAAGCTTTGTCAGATTGGGATCGTATGGTTTTTGGTAGGAGGGTAGCAATTTTGATCGACTGTCTGATTGTAAAGCTGAATTGAATGACTTACTTCAGCAGGAGGAGGTCATGTGGCGGCAACGGTCCAAGGCTCTCTGGTTAAAGGAGGGAGATCGAAACACAAAGTATTTTCACTCTGTTGCAACTTCAAGGAGGAAAAGAAATAGATTTTCTGGTATTGAGGATGTAGATGGGAATTGGACAACGGAACCTGCGGATGTTGAAATGATTGCTTGTAATTATTATCAGGAAATTTTTTCAACTACATATCCAACAATAGCAGCAATTGAGTTGGTTATCTCACATATTTCGGTTCGAGTAAATGCTGAGATGTATTGCTTGCTAGATGCTCCATGTACCAGTTCGGATATTAAGGATGCGATGTTTCAAATGGAAGCAGATAAACACCGGGACGGATGATTTTTCTCCATCTTTTTACCAAAAGTGATGGCACATAATAGGTAAGGATGTGGTGGCTTTTGCTCTTGAATTCTTGAATAATGGAGGAAGTTTGCTTGAGGTCAATCATATGATTATTGTTTTGATTCCCAAGAATGAAAATCCAAGGACAATGAAGGATTATAGGCCTATTGCACTATGTAATGTAATTTTGAAAATCGTGTCCAAAGCTATTGTCAATCGGCTTAAACAAGTCTTTCCAAGGATTATAGGTGAGAGTCAGAGTGCTTTCGTACCAGATAGGATGATATATGATAATGCAATGGTAGCTTTTGAGACAATTCATTTTATGAGCAATAAGCAGAGTGGTAAAAAGTCGCATATGGCTCTAAAATTGGACTTGAGTAAGGCCTACGATAAGTGGAGTGGGTTTTTCTTGAGTGTTGTATGAAAAAATTGGGTTTTTCGTCTCGTTGGATCTCACTTGTTATGGCCTGTGTTCGTTCAGTGTCATACTCAATTCTGATAAAAGGGAAGCTATGTGGCAAGGTATGTCCTTCACGTGGAGTTCGACAAGGGGATCCCTTATCTCCTTATTTGTTCTTGATATGTATGGAGGCTTTGTCATGTTTGATTTCACATGCGGCGGATAGAAAATTAATTCATGGGGTGGCTGTAAATCGGGCGGCTCCGAGAATTTCCCATTTATTTTTCGCAGACGATAGTATCCTTCTTATGCGTGCTTGTATGGAGGATTGTGAGGCAGTACTGAGGATTTTGAATGAGTTCGAGCAGGTCTCTGGTCAGCAAATAAACATTGATAAATTAGCCATATTATTCAGCAAGAATACTCTGGATGCTACTCGATCTGCTATCATGGGTTGGTTAGGAGTTCAACGTGAGTTCCAGTTCATCAAAGAGAGATTACTTCACCGAGTTTCAGCTTGGCAAAACAAATTGTTTTCAATTGCAAGCAAGGCGGTCATGATCCGGTCGGTGGCTCAGTCAATTCCGATGTACTTGATGAGTGTATTTCATTTCCCAAAAGGCTTTTATACATGATCTGAATATGATCTTAGCGAAATTCTAGTGGGGAAGTACGAATGATACTCGGAAAATTCATTGGAAGTCTTGGGAAGACCTATGTGTTTCAAAGTTGGATGGGGGATTAGGCTTTAGGGACTTTGAATCTTTCAACTTAGCACTTTTGGCAAAACAATGCTGGAGGTTACTACATAATCCTACATCAGTTTGTTATCGATTACTCAAAGCAAATATTTCCCTAATGAAGATTTTTTTACTGCTTCATTGGGACATAATCCGTCATTTATTTGGCGGAGTCTGTTGGAGGGTCGGAAGGTGATAGTTGCGGGTTCTAGATGGCGAATAGGTGTGGGGAAGTTGACTTCTGGCATGGGAATTGGTTGGATTCGGTCCCTAGTTCCAATCCAAGACCAACAGATGGTGTTGCCATTGAGGATATTAAGGTATTGGATATGATGGACTTTGATGAGAGGCAATGCGAATTGGTGAATTATTAGAGGTTGTGATTGAGGAGGATGTTGGTAGACTTTTGTGTTTACCAATTCCTCGGAGGCCATGGCTAGATAGCTTAATTTGGAATGCTTCTCCAATGGGTAGTTTCTCAGTTAAGTCTGCCTGTTTTGTTGCAAGAAACCTACTGGGATCTGATGTTATTATTCATGAAACGCAAAGGCAATTTTGGAGCCGAGTCTGGAATGCGCAAATACCAAAAAAAACTCGATACTTCTTCTGGCATTTGGTTTGGAATTTGCTGCCAATTAAGCTAAATTTACAGCATCGGGGTATGGTAGTTGATAGTTAATGTGTTGTTGGTGGATTGCATGATGAAGCAATTGCTCATGTGTTCTTTCGTTGCCGATTAAGTAGCCGGATTTGGGAGCTTGTTGCCCCTTGGGTTGGAGAGTGTATTGATGAGTCGGTTTGCCTTTGGAGGATTTTTGGATTCAATTTGTGTCAAAAGCAATGCGACTGGGATAATTGAAGTTGGCTATCTTGCAACTCTGGTCACTTTGGCTGAATCGGAACAACTCTCTCCATTAGGGTGTGTGTGCTACGCAAATTGCCTTAACAGCTAGGACGGCTTCTTTGCTAACTCAGTTGAGAAATTCATCTCAAGATGGGGGTGGGGGGCCAATTACCAGTGGAGTTAAACGTTGGCAGCCCCTCATTTAGATTGTGTGAAAATCAATATTGATGCTTCGTATTGTTCTGCTACGAAACAAGCAGGTCTAGGGTTGTATTGCGAGATGGTAGGGGTGGGGTTATTGTCAGCGCTTCAAGGAAAATAAATTTTGTGTCAAGCCCCATTTATGCTGAGGTTCACGCTATTTTATTTGGTTTTGAATTAGCGTTGGAATATGAGTTGGACAATTGCATCATTGAGAGCGATTGTCTGATTGCTATCAAAGAGATGTGAAGGACTCTCCGATGTTGTGGGAGGATGGTTGATTAATCTACGAAATTAGGGAGTTAGTTTCTTTATTTGATCATTGTAAAATTCTGCATGTTAATAGGGAAGCTAATATGGTTGCACATAGGTTGGCACATTTTGGTGTTGTTTTGGTACGGTGCGTTTGTAATCCCGAATTCTCTGTTTAATATAAACTAAATGTTTCTAAAAAAAAAAGAAACAAAATAGCTGCTAAAAGTTTTAAATTATTTGAATTTTTAATAATTTAATTTCTAAATTGGGCTTTTCCATTGGGCTATATGATTTCCAACAGTAATATACGAGAACACAAACGTCTAACATTTAGGGGTATATAGCCAAACACAAACGTGACACAAATAATTACTCGTGTTATGATTTCAAAAACATATACGAGAACTGTTTATTAGTCGTGTACACGATATAACGCGATTAACACGATTTTATAAGCATAAAGCTTAAACATGGAACAACACGATTTAAACGTTTAGACACAATTACACGTTAATTTAAACATGTAAAAGATAGTACTTAAAAATTATTAGACTGTCTCAGCAAATTTTATTAAATTACTTCATAGCTATCATTTCTTTAATTATATTTAGAAGGTCATCAAAATGATATTTTAATATATTATCACATAAAAGTATTTTAAATGTGTTATACAGATAAACGTGTTAACACGTTAACACAAACAGGTAAACTTATTAGCCTTGTTAACTGTGTTTGACACGATTAAGACACAAATAACGATTTTCTTAATCGTGTTGACACCATTAAAACACGAAATACGTTTAAGGGAAACACAATTAATTCGGTGTCAAAAATTACCAAGTCTACTTAGTCTGATAAAGGTGCCGGCACAGGTATTTTTGTTAGTTTGATATAGTTTTTAAATATTTTTATTAAAAAAAAATTGGCCTTTAATGGCTGCCTAACCCACCACAGTCCACAAACCCCACCCTAATGCAGAGAAAGTGGATAGTGTTAAAGAGTGTTAGTTTTTAGTTACTTACGATGGTGCACATCTGGAACTGTCTTTGTCCTTTTGTTGCAAGTAACATGAAAGGATCATGGTTTGGCATCAGCTTCAATCACCCATATATTAAAATTCCACCAAATTTCAATTTAATGCCTTTACACTTTCCACACCTGAAAAGTGTTCAACTATCCACTTCCCCTTCACAATTGTAAAATTTTTTATCAATCAGAAAACAATCCAGTTCAAATCTTCAATACCCTTTCCCCGAAAGAGCATAATCCGGTCCTTTGATACTTTAAAATCCTTCACTTGGGGTTGTTTTTTTTTCAGTTTTAATTCTCAAAAATTGGGTGCTTTAAGACCCATAAATCAAAAATTGAAATTGTCTTCTTTTCAGCAACCTAAACCCACTTCAGTTTCCCAGAAGGAAAAGCTTGGTAACATGAATTTAGGGTGTTACGAAACCATTCTGTCGAACCAGTTCATCCCCAGAACTTTGGAAACAAGAATTCTATCAAGTAATCCATTGAAAAAGTCACATTCCAATGGAGAAAGGATTAATAGTTTCAAATTAAGGTATTTTCCGGTCAGTCAGGGGAAAAAGGCCTTTACTTTGAGGCCAAAGTCGATGTTAAGTGTAGATGGTAAGGTCAAAATTGAAGCAAATGGAGTTGGTAAGGGGAGTAACTATGATGCAATTGTTGTAGGGTCAGGAATTGGAGGGTTGGTTGCAGCTACACAACTGGCGGTGAAAGGAGCCAAGGTTCTGGTTTTGGAGAAGTATGTGATTCCTGGAGGGAGTTCTGGGTATTATCAGAGGGATGGGTATACTTTTGATGTAGGATCTTCTGTGATGTTTGGATTCAGCGACAAGGTCAGTTTTTTCTTATAATTGGTTGCTGTTAAGTGCATTGTGGAATTCTGGTATTATGAATTTTAATTATTCTGATTATATAAGAGTGTTTATTCAGTTTGTCCTTGTACTTAGATTTGAACCTTAGTGAGGGTATGTTAAACAATTGGGCATAGATTGAGTCTTTGATCCTTTAGTGAAGAATATATTAATTTATTGGCAGCGAACAAACTTACTATTTCTATATGACATAAATGGATTCAGAGGCCGCTGAAACTTGCTGCTTATACGAGTTCCTAGTTTTCTGCTCTTTACTTTATTGGATGGTTGTTGGTTATCGCTTGTAATGACAATTGGTGAAAACTAACACATAAAGTGCATCGCTTTTCCTTACTTAACATTTTATATGAGACAGATGGACTTATACCGGATATTCTTCACTCGAAAAGTCTAGGGAAGAAAGAATCTTGCAGTTGAAGCATGTTGACATTGTCATCATTTCTATTTTCTCCTACTGAGGGCTAACGTATACCAAGCAATTAGTTGCATCTTCGTTCTTCAATATCATGTTTTTCTGCTGTTGACATGTGATTAAATTGTCGGCAGGGCAATCTCAATTTGATCACTCAAGCATTGGCGGCAGTGGGGCGTAAGATGGAGGTGATTCCCGATCCAACTACTGTCCATTTCCATCTGCCCAATAACCTTTCTGTTCAAGTACATAAAGAATACAGTGAGTTTATCGAGGAACTTACAAGTAAATTTCCACACGAGAAGGAAGGGATCCTTAAATTCTATGGCGAATGTTGGAAGGTCTGTTCTGATCGAGGTGATTGCTACTTCCTGTTCTTTATAAGGTCTGCCTTTTAGTTCATTTCTCACTTTAAGATCTTGTATATCTATTGGCTAGATCTTCAATTCCTTGAACTCATTGCAATTGAAGTCACTTGAGGAGCCAATCTACCTTTTTGGACAGTTCTTTCAGAAACCTCTTGAATGTTTAACACTAGGTAAGTGCTGCTGCATATTTAGTTAGTTAATGTAAAACTTTAAACATAACTTTTGAGATATTTGTATGGCAATAGTTGATTGCAGGTATAGTTCTCTGACTCTGTTGAGTACATTTATATAGTGAAATCATATTTATGATCACAAGAAATGAGAAATGTAGAAAAATTATTTTCTTGATTGGGAGTGCATAAGTGAATCTGTAAAGTATACTGTACTTGTTGCTTTTTTAAATTATGAATTAGACGGAAAATGAAATGAATAGAAAATTTTTCAAAAATTTATTGCAACTATGTAAACTTGATTATTCTGTCAAAAACAAAAAAAATCTGTTGTCATAATGTGATATAGATGGTTGATAGGATATCTGGGCTGTTTACAATCTTGAGATTCTTATGGTTAAAATCAGTGTGCCGTGGTCTCAATTTTGGAACTCTTAGGAAAGCAGCTTTGTTGAGTTATAACCAGAATGTTTAGATTTCATATAATTAATCATTGCTTAACCCTGCTAAAAACATGCTAAATTATGTTATTATTAAGCCCAAATGCTTTTGACCTTCCAATTTTCTTCTTAGAGCTATTACGTTCTAAAAAATTGCCGAATGTTTCTGGTATTGAATCTGTAACTCTGTGATGTCCTGTTACCACAGCTTATTATCTGCCTCAAAATGCTGGAGATGTTGCTCGAAAGTACATGAAGGATCCCCAGTTGCTGTCTTTCATAGATGCAGAGGTGTGACAAAGTCAATCCCATTATCCTACAAAGGGAAAAGGGCTGGGGAGGGTTGGGGGGGGGGGGGGGGGGGATCACAGATAATATTTGTTGCAAGGTTTTCAACAACTAATATTAAATTACTTTTGCAGTGTTTCATAGTGAGCACAGTTAATGCTTTGCGGACACCAATGATCAATGCAGGAATGGTAAGCTGTTAAATTAGCTTTTGGCTACTCTTGTCTGTCCTATCATCTTGTCTCTCATCCATATCTTGTGCCAGGTTCTGTGTGACAGACATTTTGGAGGAATTAATTACCCTGTTGGTGGTGTTGGTGGAATTGCAGAGTCTTTGGCTGAAGGTCTGATTGATCAGGGTAGTGAAATTCTGTACAGGGCAAATGCGACTAACATTATACTCGACCAAGGCAAAGCTGTAAGTTTGTCCATAGATTTAAAATACCTTGCATAAGTAGATGCAAAAAGTTTTATGATTGATGGTTCTACAAGTGGTCGTTGTATTTATTGCTTATTGTGTTTTCACTGGCTTCTGTAGGTTGGAGTGAGGCTTTCAGATGGAAGGGAGTTTTTTGCCAGAACCATAATTTCAAATGCTACTAGATGGGATACATTTGGTTAGTCTTGGGAAGGAGCGGTTTGGTTTGTTGCGCTGGTTTCTTCAGGCATATTGTAAAATAACTAAATTGCAATCTATTGTCTTGTAGGGAAGCTGTTAAAAGGAGAAAAGCTTCCAAAAGAAGAAGAAAATTTTCAGAAAGTTTATGTTAAGGCTCCTTCTTTTCTTTCAATTCACATGGGTGTTAAGGCTGATGTTCTGCCTCCTGATACAGATTGTCATCATTTTGTGCTAGAGGTATTTTAATTTCTATTTGCTTCTGTCTCACAAATTTTCTTAGCACTTGAGTATTTAATCTCTAATAGTTTTTCTCATGTTTTTCTTCCATGCTTGAAAGGATGACTGGAAAAGACTAGAGGAACCATATGGGAGTATCTTTTTAAGCATTCCGACTGTTCTTGATTCATCATTGGCTCCAAAAGGGCGCCATATTCTTCACATATTTACAACTTCTTCTTTAGAAGATTGGGAGGTAAGTTCAGGCGTTCTATATGATCTAAAAGCACACTTAACATACGTTTCCCCACGAACCTCTCTTTCCTCCCATTTTCCTAGCCCGTCTATATCTAAGTTGCAGTAGAGATATATTTTTAATATTTTTGGCTCATTGAATTATTGTTTTTGATATTAGTATTTTTGCCGTACTTAGGGACTTCCTCCAAAAGATTATGAGGCAAAAAAGGAGCTAATTGCAGAGGAAATCATTGGGAGGTTGGAGAAGAAACTATTTCCAGGGCTTAAATCATCCATTGTTTTTAAGGAGGTATTTTGTGTTTCTGTAATACTTGATCATATATAGGCTTCTACATATGGAGAGAGAGAGAGCGAGAGAGAGAGAGTCGTTGGCTTGCAGAGTGCCAATTTAATAGTTCCTAGTAACAGTATTCCTAAAAGTGAAATATAATTCTGTTCAAGCTTCGAACAGTGGGATTAAGGTTTTTTTGAGTTTGTTGGAATGTATATGCATTCCTATTTTTCAACATGAAGTTACATGCTTCTTCTGCCAAAATTCCATAGTGATTCGAGTGAACCTGACTTCTCACTTTAAATTTGTACACGAGTACATTGCCTACAATCATTTGAACTATGCAGTCTTATCTATTTGGATTCTTCATTTCTGAAATGTATCTAAAATTGCTGTAGGTAGGGACCCCAAAGACACACAGGCGGTTCTTGGCTCGTGATATGGGTACTTATGGACCAATACCTCGTGAAATTCCCAAGGGCTTGTTGGGAATGCCATTCAATACAACAGTGAGTCTTATAGGGACCTCAATAGATTTTTCCTTTCTTCTTTTAATTAGTCATTCGTTTTTTGTAGACTTCTTGAGCTTGCTGCTAATTGGATGGTCCATCCAAAAAAAATTGCAGGGTATAAATGGTCTTTATTGTGTTGGAGATAGCTGCTTTCCAGGACAAGGTGTTATAGCAGTTGCTTTTTCAGGAGTAATGTGTGCTCATCGGGTTGCTGCTGATATTGGTAAGTTGCCTATTTCCCAGAGAAAGATGAAATTAGCATTGATTGGGAATAAATCTTCTGGGAATGTTTTAAAGCTTTGATCACTAAAGACCAGGAAGTGAAAATGTGCTAGTTGTAGTCTATGTTGCTTGGACTTAAAGAGTGATTGTTCAAACATGGATATTTTTGACAACTTTTAGTTTTTGTGAATAAACAATATTCATTCAACCCCCAAAACAAGTAGGAAATCCCGCTGCAGATTTTTTTTTTTTTTTCCATTTTACATTTATGCTCACTTCTTTGACTTCTTTTTACTTCCACCTCTTGACATTTTTTTAGATGTGTCAGTTATGTGCTAATCACCCTTAAATTTGCTAATGAAATGGCATATATATCAAGTTATCAACTGATTTTTTTCTTCCCTTTTTAGGGCTTGAGAAGAAGTCTCCTATATTAGACTCTGCCCTTCTTGGATTACTTGGCTGGTTAAGGACACTGGCATAAGGTAACATATGGAAAGATACAAGACATAACACCATTATTTGCTAGACAAGCATAATTGGACCGCTGATTTCGGGTACAGACAACTATAGAAGTTGGTTTTGGGTATGAAACAGAAGCTTGACAAGGTATATCTCAAAGCAAGCAAGATGTGGTCATTAAGTCATTTCTGTACTTTTCCAAACATGTAAGTATACGTGTAAGTATGAGTGTATAAAACTTGATTGACCTTCATTTATACAAGTTGCATTGGTAATCAATCTGTGTTTTGTTCTTTCCCACTTGACAGTGACTACCCAATGTTTCTAATCATTGGCAAAATTTCTAACTAAAGGATATTTGTTAGATATATATAGTCACTAAACTTGACAATAAAGGAAAAGTAAGAAAAAAGTCAATATTTTCTTCTTTAAATATTCTGCTTGCAGTGTAAGTGTGTTAGCAGTAGCACCCTGTGTGTTGATAAATTATAACTAGACTCTGATAGACTGATTGCTAAATCCGTAGATATAATTGACAAATTATGGTTAGTTACAACCAAAAGGCTGCCTTCAGTAAGACTAGCCCATGAAGTTGAGTTTTTTGATCATTCAAAATCATATGCAAGGATTAAAATCCACATACATGCTTATAATAGGATGTGAAATTCTTGTCAAAGCTATTGCCTGTTATATGAGAACATTGACAAATTCTAAAGGTGAAATCCCAAAAAAAAGCTCGATCCAATGTGCTGAACTGCAAATTCCTGATCCTGGCAAGTTTCTCTTTTTGTAACTCCGAAGGCCAAGCTTTTCAGGATTGCACTTGAAACTGTGGCAAGCAGGAAGCCTTTTCATCTGATTATCCTCAAAATGTTATTTTCCTTATAATCAGAGTTTCATCCTCCGCAAAGAGAGGTATGCTAAGAGACGGTACCCAAAGATCATTGCTACCAGGGCACCGACTTCCTTCACACCATTGTCTGTTTTTAAACCATTTGCTGGAGGTATCATGTCTTGATATTGTACCTTGAGAAGAAGCTTATACGTGTGATAGTTGAAAGACATATAGCGGATCCAGGATATGAACACCGGAACTTTCTGCAAAATTGAAAAAGATCAGTTAATGTTTCTGTACTTGTATAGACGTATCCAGTAGGTGGCAGCTTATTGAAATGAATCTTTTCTATCAGTATGGACTAGCTATTAGTGTATATAAGGCTATTGTCTTTCTTCCTCAAGATAACTCTTTGGATTAGTGGAAACTGTTCATTGTTCTTCATATGAATTATGAAGTAGTTTATGCAGTTTTGAACTTCTGAATAACATCTGCTTGCATACCATAACAAAAAAGCCACCAGCCAGCATGAATGTCATGACAGATACTGAAGCCAAAGTCGTAGCCCTCTTTATGTCCATTAGTGTAGCTCCGATAGCTAGTCCAAGCCCCTGTCGGAGAAGCCAGACGAAGTTGATTACAGTAGCCCTTGGTGTTATAATGATTTCTTATTAACTACTAGTTGCAAATGAATGTACCTGGGCAGCAACAATGCAGAGAAAGACGATAAGCATACTGAGGAAGAAGGGAGCGGCACTTAGTCTCAAGCCGGCCATGAAGTAGACTACCAGAAGGAAAAGCACTGGTAGAATCAGGTCAAGTGGAAGGTCACTTGTAGTTCTAGCCAAAAAATAGGCGCTCAATCTGTACATATCAGCTGCTCTTTCTTTACTAAGCATGGCTCTTTCTTGAGGAAATGTGAAAATTGCAGTGAAGACAGGAAAGAATCCCCAGAATACAGCAATGAAAAACAACAGGCCGGCCTGCAAGTTTGCAAGGTTTTTTATGATTTTGCAATGTCAAATATGATGATATCATTATTTCTAGTATAAGTTAAACAGTTGTATGCTTTTACAATGGAATGATCAGTTTTACCTGATCTTGACGGCCTTTGGGGGTTTTACTATCTGATTGCCACCAAAGTAATCCCAAGATGATTGCTGTAGAAAGAACTTGGGTGATTCTCAACCAGCTAAAGTAATCATGCCTTCTTTCTTTGATCCCTCTACAGAATAAGATGCAATATTGCTGCCACCAGCTTGCTCCCCATTGCCGTTTCGTAGAAGATACTTTCAACTTCAGCTCTTCATCTAGGGGAAGAGGACTCATAAGATTCTTCTTTTCCTCATCTGCAAGTTTCGCCTCGTAGGCCTCCACAAGATACTGCTTGAGAAAAGGAAAGCAGATTACAGATTTTGATTGTCTTTTGAGAACTTAGCTATGCATAACTACATGCTCTGTATATTTCTTGTCAAGTATGGAGTTAATTGAAACTTTACCTCATGAACAACTGCTGGTGGTGGCTTCCCGTTTCTTGTTTCGGTTTCTGAGTTCCCCATTTGCACTTTGTCCTCAAGTTCTGAGGGAACAGAAATATCGTTTAAGTTCCCATTTGCAAGGTCAAGCAGAAACTCAGCCGGGTTCATGGCAATTAGAGGGGAACATCCTATAGATGAGAAATAAACCATTGCCTCTGAAGCTTTCCCAAAGTAGAGTAAACTGCCTTTCCCAAGAAGAATCAACTTGTCAAATCTGTGGAAGAGTCTACTTGATGGCTGGTGGATTGTGGTTATCACAGTTTTCCCAGCCTGTCACAAGAAGAACAAAAGAAATAAGAAACAGGTAAATGCATTTTCCTTTCACAGTTTTGTATCTGCTTCTGTTTATAACATGTTTGGCTGTAGGAAACAATTGATTGAGATATTTGCATAAGATTATAAGACTAGGGAATAGGGATGTCAAACTCAAACCTCAGCAATGTCTTGTAATGTTTGAATAGTCCTTAAAGCAGTTGTAGAATCCAAGCCAGAGGTTGGTTCATCAAGAAACAGAAGGGAAGGGTTGATTATGATCTCATTGCCAATAGAAACTCTTTTCCTCTCACCACCTGACACTCCGCGGACAAATGAGCCGCCAATCATGGTGTCTTGACATCTGCATGAATCATGAATTTCAGGAAACAAAGCTTAGAAACATCCAGCCTGATGCAGTTAGCAGAAGAAAAGACAGATATTCAGATTACCTCTCCAAGCCTAGCTCATAAATGACATCTATGGCGCGCTTTTCCTTCTGCTGTTTCGTCAATGTCTTTGGCAGTCGCAAGAGGGCTGCATATGTCAATGTTTCTTTCACTGTAAGGTGAGGAAACAGGACATCATCTTGAGTCACAAATCCAATCCTGTCATATATATTATCATTCCAATGTTAATTCCTCTGTTTAGCTCAGACAAAACCAGTAAAACCTGAAAAGTTTCAAATTCTTACCTGCTTTTCAGGAACTTGGAGTAGGGCTGATCATTATAAGTAATTGAACCGCCAACAGCTGACTGATTCAACCTACCGCCAAGCAGATTAAGAAGTGTAGTCTTCCCACTTCCTGAAGGTCCCATAAGTGCCAGAACTTCCCCAGGATTCACAGCACCAGAGATTCCATACAAGATGTCTCGCTCTTCTGAAGTTGTCATTCCTTTGATAATCACCTTGTAAGTGACATCTGTGAACTGCACATTTTAGGAACAAATCTCAAATTCAGCATTATATGATCATCCCAAGTTCCTTGGAATAGTTCAAAGCATATCATTATTTTTAGATTCAGTATAACAACCATCTTTTACCCCTAACAAGAGAAAAATGAAACAAATAAGAGAAAGCTGAAAAAGGGGGAATAAGTTAGTATATATCAGATTGTCCATACCCTTCTTTCCTCAATGAAATCGTGCCTCGGGTGGTTCTTTTTTTATGTAACTTTCATGCCCTCATTTGGCCAAGGGCAAAATCTAGACATAGCAATGAATAAATAAAGATTGACTTTCTAGCCTAAATGAAAGTTAATGTTGAATTCTTATACTTATGGTTAAACCTGCATATTCTGCAATTTTTTTTTTTTTCATTTGTTGGAAAGAAGGGAGAGTCTTGTACATAAAAATCATGTAAGACGAGACTCTCTGTACAAGACTGAACCTGACCATGCTATTGCTAGCCATGTTCTATGGATCGCGTTGATGTTTAGACAATTCTCCATCCTTGCCTGTCCAAATAGATGGTACCCAAATCAATCCATGCATGCAACCGTTAACAAACACAGATTTCATCAAGACCTGATCAACATTTTGCTGTTGCAGATTATTACAAGGAGGATTACAAACATATTTAACCTTGATGGTTTCAAAAAACTGTTGTGTTTACCTTCAGATAAATTGGCAAGGTAGGTTCTGTCTGAAATTTCGGCTTACGGATGCCAGCTTCAATATCTTCAGCTGCAATGAAACATCAATAGTTTCTTAAGAACTCAAAGACTATATATATCAGTGTGCTTCAGCTGTTCCTTGTGACTTTGCTTTCTATTCATTCATATATGAATATGAAGAGAGCAGCAACTACAAAGATTCTGCTATTGCTGTAATGTTTATGAGAGATAGCTTTATAATATTTGAGCCTATGTATTCTATAATTCAAGATTTGCTCCATAAACCCAAGAACAAAAGTTTATTATATCTTAGAAACTAGTCAAGAAAGTAACAAGACTAGACTTAATTAGACTTGATCTAATCTAATTTTAAAAAAAAAGATAATATCCTAATTTCCTCCTGCTCCAAATAAACATAGTATTAAAAAATGGATGAGAATGACTTCAAAAGCAAGGCAAATCATTTTTGTAAAATTTATTATTATAATAATAATAATATAATAATAATTAAAAAGTTGAAAATCTCATGTAAATATCACTTCAAAAGAACAAGAGAACAGAACACATATATATATATCCTCACCATTCTTATAGGTATTTGTATTCATATTAGAAGATTATCTTTTTGGGTGAAATATAGGGATAGGGGGTATATATAACAAAATCATAAACAAAATTTTGGGAAATCTCAAATAATTGAATAGGAAGAACTATTAAGTCAAAGTCATCAAACATAGTACGATAGTATAAGTCAATGCATGCGTTCTTCTTCAATTCTTTGATTCATTTTTGGATAATTAACCATACATTCATTTATTATGATAATAATTCATAAAGTAATTCTGATGGACCGATGATTTATATATGGATCATATAAATTTATGGACCGTTTTTGGTCCCGTAAATGTTTGGGGATCTCTCAGCCTTTTCTTTTAGGCCATCTGGAATCTCTGGGTCTATTAGCAACAAGATTGCCACCTAATTACTGACCTGAAGTCTGAAAATAGTTGCCATGTTGGTGGGAGAGTTGTAGGCGAAATGGACGAAATTGAAAAAAGCTTTTAAGTTAAATCCCTATCAATTAAGTTAGCTCAATTTAAATTTTTCTACAATGTAGGGTCCAATTGTTCCCATCATATTGTTATCCAACAATAAATCTTCTAAAGGGTCCTACCAAAAATTTGACTTAAATTAGTTGGAAATTTTTGTTTCTTTAGTAGTCAAACCATATGTGATGTCTCTCCTCTCCCATTGATGAGGAGTTTGATTGTGAAAGTGGAACCCATAATTAAGTTATCTTAGAAAATACTAAAAATACTTATAAATTATTATTAATAAATTAATTTAAGGAATATATGGATTTAAATATTTAAAAAATATTTTTTAATCTGGAAAATTGGTAATAAATTGAAGAGATTTATAAAAGTAGAAAATATCTTGCATTCTTGAAATAAAGGTACCTGAGTTCATGAAAAAAACACACTCTTAAAAAGAAAGTTAAAGAAACAGTTAAAAACCAATCAAATCACATCATTTTCACTTACTCGTTTTTTTTTTTTTTGCTCAAAAGGTATGGTTTAAATTAAGAAATCGTGACTGTTTTAAAAATGGAAATAAGAATTTAGGATTACTAAGGTTGGTAGAATGCTGTTAGATTTGTAACGAAAAGGTTGAGAGTAAAAAAAGAGTAGCAAAAAAAAAAAAGGAAGAAATAAAGGAAGGGTCCACATCCAACCAGCTTGACATTACTTCGGATTTGGGGTTCTTATAAAGAAATTTATTATTCAATCTTCACTTATTTATATAAGGTTTCTGTTGGGCATTTTTCTTCTTTCTTTCCTTTTTTTTTTCCTCCTATTATTTTCCAATTTAAAGTGGTTTACAAAAAAAGTTAGTTTGTGACTAATGAAAAAAAAAAAAGTTGGTAACCTTTGTTTGCCCATTTTTAGCCTAACTTTTTAATTTTTCATGTAACAAAGACCAATCATTTGATTAGACCCCGGCAATCATAGCCTTTTATGGTCAAAATAATACTACTCTACTTCAATTTTGTATACAACATCATGTACTTAGGGTCGATGTTAGTGTTTTAAGCTCTAAATATCACAAAGTCGATATTAGTCATGTATTTAAAATTGGTTGCACGATATTAAGACTTTTTGATCATTGAAGCTAAGAGTATATATAAAGCTTTATCTCAACATGCCTCACATGCTGTTAACAGGACATAACTATAGCTTCCATATATCTTAAATCTTTTGCACATTTGTAAGTATAATGCTATATTGCAATCTTATTCCTTTTTCTGATAAAAAAAGTATAATGCTATATATATATTAGCAAACCTCAAACTATTTCAAAAGAAAAATATATATAATTTGTATAAAACTGAAAAGAAAAGAAAAAGAAATGTTTTGTTTGGTAATACAATATTTCAAAGTAAAAGAACTTTTAATTTAGAAAAAAAGATTTGGATGAAAATATTAAAGCATGCATCATGCATATGTGTAAATTTATGAAAGATAAAATGAAGTCAAATTATCTCATATGATATATCATTCAAGTGAAATACTAGCTATATATATAATTAGCTACATGATTTTCTTTTTTTTTTGTATTTTAATTAACTTTATATATATATTATATGCAAGTATATATATTAACCCACCCACAATTTAAATTTAATAATGAAACACAAACCGATAATTAAAATGTTTAAAGCAGTAAATTTTTGCATGAAAAGCAAAAGAAAGGATCTACTTACGTATATCATCGTCGCTGAAAGGTTTGGAATCAGCGATCTCATCAGGCGGCACGGTGAAGCCGGTGAAGGAAAAAGATAAGCCCAAGCTAGCGCTGGAGGCACGGCTGAGCGCCGCCCCGCTGCTCAGCTCCTCCATGTCCAGCTTCATCTGAGCACTCCTTGACTTCCTAATGTGGGTGTTCTTGCCTCCCCCACTGCTCCGACCCGGTGATGCCATCATCAACCTCCTGCTCGACTTTCTCGACAGTGTTCCGCCGCTGTCGGAGGTCCCCGGCGCCTGATCACTTTGCGTTGGTGACTTGAAGGCCGCCGCCAGCGTCTCCACCAGTTGGTCGGACTTCGTTCGAGCCAAAGTCGTTGAATTAAGTGGTGGTTTCTCCATAGAGGGCAAGCAACTGCATGGACAGAAAATAAAAAAAAATTCTTGGTGATATAGAAATAAAATCTTATATATATATATATATTTATACCATGATCAAAAATATAATGTTATAAATATTTGTCCACAACTTTTTTGAGAAAATGTATGGTGAAGAAAGTTGCCACATGAACTGGTAACTTACTCAATATGATACATATCCAAAGAACCATCTAAAGAAATAGTACGAAAAGATTTCATTTCCGGGTTTATAATTCGGAGTAAAAATTATCTAATACACCGTTAGTGTAATCTTACGACAGTAAATTAAAATATGGTCTTTTGATGAGAAATGCAAAGAGAAAGACTATTTACTTCAAACAGGAAATTGGGTTGCAAGGGAAAACTTCCCAAGTTTTTCAATGAAAATATAATGTAAGGGGAGAAGAGTTTGAATGATCAATAAATTATAAAATGATAATCTTATATTTTGGATATTTAATGAAATAAATATTATAACTTATAAGATAATTTACATACCTTTTTGTGAACAAAAGAAAGGTAAGGAAGGAAGGAAGAGCCGAAAGCTGAAGAAAAATGGATTTAGGAAGAAAGTAGGAAGATGAGTATTTTGCCTTTTGCTTTTGGAGAAGGTGTAATGTGCTTCAACTGTAACAACTATCAGCACCAAGCACCACTAGTACTTATAAGGGTGCAATTAAAGAAGGGAAGGTCTCAATTACCAAAACACCCTTCCAATTCTTCCATAGTTACAAATGCACCCATTTAATCATATAATTGTGATAATAACTTTTTTTTTCCATCTGGTATCCAAACTTTTACTCTGGCTAATTCAGATTCGTCTTGGGTCGTGCATCTGGGTTTGGTGAATGAGTCTACCAACAGAGGCGGCTGCATACGCAAAGTCTTGAATTTAAGACCTGTTTAAGTTAGAACAAGACGCTTACCTCTTGATTCAACCCCACAATAATCATAATAACTAAACTTTGAATAATATAAACTATAGATAGGAGATACGATGGATCTGGCGCCCATCACACTCAATGAGTACTACCATCCTTGTCGTACACGTGTTCGGACATGTTTTAAATAGTTTGTTTCTTTGTCTTTCTCGTGGAATTTTTTTTCTTTACAAATAGGTAGTAGTAGCATTTGCGAAGTTGAATTTGAAATCAAAGAATTGGATTTCAGTTTTGGTGCAAAAATTGTGTGATAAACATTTGTCTAATTCTCATTTTGAAATCCATGCATTTGTTATTTGTATGCTAATAATAATTAATTAGTGCTGAATTCGAAATATCTATAAAAATTTGTCATTTAAAATTCATTTTCTCTTAACTATGGTTAATTACGATATTAAATTTTGATGAGATTTAATGGTTTTTAACTTGATATAGGTCAATTAAGAGAGTTACTAACTTTTATCCGAAGTCAAAAAAACGTTTATCTAATGATTAGAGTTCGAGACAATCAATCTTTAATTGTAAGTTCTTACAAAAATAAAACGATCGAGGATGAAATTTATAAGATGAAAAAGGTCAATCGCAATTAAACTTTAGAGTTTTAATGGTATTTAACCTTATATGGGGGGGTCTATTTGCCGCCTAATCAAAGTAGTCGTAATGCAGACAGAAGCAAGGGTGTCCTTGTTTGTTTGATGATCAGAGCCAGAGGGCCTGCATGTCAGCAACATGAGGCCAAGGTTTCATTTAGATTACCTCTTCACTAGGGAATGCAAAGAATTCTTTTGGAGCCTTGTTCAAAAATCATGTGCCCAACCTTTCTTTTCCTTTGGAATTTTTTGCTTTCTTAATTCCTTTTCTTTCATGTAAACTATTAATCTAGTTGTGCAAATGTCTGATTATATGATGTTGATATTGCACACATCTTGAAAAACTAGAATTCCATTTTGCAATTGTAATCATATTTATCATCATCTTTGCTATATCATGGCCCATGTCATCAATATGTTTTTGTCGTCGAATTAAGCTGATTATTGTGGAAAAATATTGTTTTCGAGCTGGTGATTATCATTGAACTCAATCATCAAACCATATTTGTAGAAGTCCCATGCATATACCTAAAATTACTTCATGAGGGAAAACAAAAAAAAAAATAAAGTTTAAGTACTTTACGTGTAGATATATATAATTAAGTAGAAGATCATTAATGATAACATTGAGCTACAAAATTAACTAACTCTCATGCTCAAGAGGTTAGTCTAATTGATAAAATTGGGCATTTGAGCCATAAAATTAACTAACTAGTTATCTCATACAGTCATACTTGAGGCTAGTCTAATTGTTGAGAATTAAATTTTTTCCATCTTTTATAGTTACGGTTGTAAGGATTTAAATTATGATGATCGAAAAAATTAAGAATATAATATTTTCTAGAAAAACTAGAATATTGTGTGTGGGCGCGCGCGCACAACTTAATAAGTGAGTGATGATGATGATTTATTTTGTAATTAATATTGATCTTCAATTCGAACTAACAAATTATTATTAAAGTGGTATATCCCATATTGCATTACGGGTGACATGACTAAATACCTTATATTCAAGTTGAGTTTCT
Source organism: Corchorus olitorius (assembly GCA_001974825.2). Lineage (NCBI taxonomy): Eukaryota > Viridiplantae > Streptophyta > Magnoliopsida > Malvales > Malvaceae > Corchorus > Corchorus olitorius. The sequence continues at coordinate 34,452 of AWUE01020368.1, read as the reverse complement.
CTACTTATTGTCAATTGATTTTAAGTTGGATGCTTAACATGGTATCAGAAATCGATCGGTTAGACTTGATCGATGTGACCCGTGAGCATGGTGAATCTAGTGTGCCACCAGTCAGGGCGTGCGATTACATGATTACATAGTGTTGGCCCCTTGTACTTCAGGCCACGAGAATATCTGATATCAGATCTAAGGTCGGTTGTCACGTGCAGACTCGCGTTCTACCCCATGCGGTTGTCCATGACTTGTTTTGTTTTGGGTGTTTGTTCCGGACCCGTTCTGCCCATACGGTTGTCCACAACTTGTTCTGTTTTGGGTGTTTGTTCCGGACTACACGTGCATCGGTACAATATATCCACTTGAAGACCTAAAGTGATAATCTACGATTCCCTTTTCTCCAAGAAGAATACAGCTTAAAAGTTGTTAATTAATGATATGAATTCAAACAAATCTACATATACAGGACCAGAGAAACGAATTAAAAAAGGGGATAAAAGTTGCTGATCGAAAGAAGCTCCATATATGAGCCATCTACTATTAATTGGGGTTTGGGACCAGTTACAGATCGAATATATCGACAATGATAAAAATAATAAAATAATTGATAAAATTTGAAATGATATATATACTCAGAGCACATATATATGCACGAAAAGGATACATATATACGATCGATCAGAACATTTATGATTAATTTGCATAAAAAGCAGTTGCAGAGTTAGAGAAAAAAATGGCCAAGATTTTTGGAATATGCTTATTTGGCTTATAAACCGACCATTAGTTATAGTTTTTTGAGTAATTTTACAAAGTGGAACCCATATTTGTATAGTTCTATATGAACTAATAATATAAACGAGAGTTTGAAGGCTTTATAATTATTATATGGCCAAAAGTTAAAATAGGGGCCTGATTTTTAGGGAAAAGGTTATTTAAGGACCTAATCTTCAATAAGGTCAAATAAGTGACTAATCTTTTTGATTTGTGTCAAATAAGGACAAAACAGGTTTTGCTCGGATGAGTGTGGAACATGCGCCGTTAAACCTAACGGCATGCTGACGTGTCACGTTAAGTATATTTTTAATGAGAAAATTATTGATTTTTTAATTGAAAGGAAAAATGTACTCCGCCTTGTATTTCCCTTATTAAATAACAATAAAAAAGAGGGCTTGGCAAAACAGGCCCCAGTTCTATTCCTCTCACACTCAGGAGTAACATACCATCAAAACATAAACTGAAAATTCCTAGTACATTTGATCTCATAAAATGAACATCTTCTTGTTGCTAGCATTGCCAACATCACCTAGATTATTTTCGCAATTATCCAGAAGGAGACAAGATTATGTAAAGATTTCATTATGCTGCAGATTCCTTGGCAATGACTTCCTCAATACCTCCAACCATGTAAAATGGCTGCTCAGGTAGGTCGTCATACTTGCCATCCAACACTCCCTGTAAGAATCAAGGTTATGAAAGAATGATGTCAATACTAGACAACTTAAATTTCAAATCATGTACATACAATGAAAGCACTGCCAGAAGATTAACCAGATGGATGTTATTGATTGAGTGAGATATTTTTGAACGAATGTTTCAGCCACTCACAAATAAATTTTCTTTAAAAAATGCCCCATGATATAAACCAAAGTAACTCAAAGTAAGCAAATTCAGATAGATGTGTCAGCAAATTCATTTTCTTCCACCATTAATTTACCATCAACCGCATAGGATGGCTCTACCAATCTTGATTTCGCCTTCGAAAACATTGAAAATCCCCAAATTTATTTCATTAAACCCTAAACCCAAATGATGAAACCATACTCAAAATCCCCAAATTTCGCGAAAACCCAATTCTCAAACCCTAATTTAATTAACTGGAATTAAATTACTCAAAACCCTAAAGCATCACATGATTAATCATCTAAAGACAGCAAAATAAACACCCAATATATTTAAATTAACCTCAAATTACAGAGCAGACGTTAATCACCTCGATTCAACGCTTATAATCTCATCGATGTTTTTAAAACAACGAAAAAATCGAAAGCCACAGTGTTTCCAAACTAGAAATCGAAGGAAAGAAGCTTTTTCGAGTTGATTTTTGAGAGAAAAATAAGGATTTGGTTTTTTGGCTCTTTTGAAATCGTGAAAATAATCTGTCAACAAGAAAGTCTTTTTTTTCTTTTTTTTAATTACTTTTTCTGATTTATTATCAAACGGCTGAGGAAATTCACGTGTCACGTGTCAACATCTGGACACTTCACGCGCCCTTAACAATTGTGTTCTACACGCACTGTCAACTTAAACGTTTTGTCCTTATTTGACCCAAATCGAAAAGGTTGGACCCTAATTTGACCTTATTAAAAGGTTAGCCCCTTAAATGACCTTTTCCCTAAAGGTCAAACCCCTATTTGAACTTTTAATTTTTTATATTTTTGGTTGATATCCGTGGATAGTTTTGTTTCTTTTTTAAGTATTGTTAAAGTAAAAGTAATTAATGGATATCTACACAAGTTTTTTTTTTTTTGTAGAAGGATATATGTACACACAAGTTGGTACTTTAGTTACCATGCCATGCACGTTATTGAAGGGCCATTGAATTTTATTCGAATTATAATAAGATTCGAATCTCTTTTGAAAACAGTAATAATAATATATAATATATAATAATAATAATAATACTATTAAAAATAAATGGAGTTATAGCTGAGAATAAGTGTGTCAAATATACTAGCTACTTATTAGGATGAAAATAGAAATTTGAGTGTAATTCAAGGAGAAAAAGATTTCTTTTTTTTCTTTTTTTGCCATCAGGCATTTGGTTTAATGGTAAAGTATTAGACTCTTAATTCCAGTATACCTGGATCATAAGGTCTTGGAATCTACTCTCACAAAATGTGAGTTTTCTTTGTATTTATTTTTTTGTGTATTTAGTATATTGGTAGTTATAAATGACATTAGAGATTTGACAATTCTATTTGATTTATGTGTGTTTCAATTTGTAAATAGAGAAGCCAATGTATTGACACATCCTCTAACTAAGGTTGAGCTTGATGATCATGTGGTGCGGGACTATTTCTCCGGGCATTTGTAATCTCTGATTATTGATTAATAAAAGTGATTATTTGATTAAAAAAAGTTTTTTTAGCTGAAGAAAAAGAAATCGAGTGTAAGGAAATATAGTAATTAGAGTGATGAATGAAGGGCATGAAGGTAAATGCAGAAGGAAGGATGATTGACTGATCAGTGGCTAATACAAATAGTTGGGCCAAAATGGGATGTGGACAAAATTGGTGGCCCCAAAAGGACATTTTTGGTGATTTCTGATAAGAGCCATCTGTCCCTGCTGAGTGGATGATCGGTTCACATTCTTCAGCCACGTGTCATCTCTTACATACTACTACTAATTTCCCACTCCTTCCTTAGAGATTTATTTAGAGTTTTAATTATTTTTTATACATGCACTAAATCAAAACATTTATAACTAACATATTGACTGTAAGTACTACTATTAGATTACAAAAAGAAACTATTCAAAACACTCAATTTAAACCCTTAAGCTTTCAATTTAGTCAAATTAGGACCTAAAATTACAATTTTTGCTCAAATGAGAGCCACCCACTCAAATAAAGTCTCAATATGTTTCTATTTTCAGTGTCACATGTCAATTTTACAATTTTAACAATCACAACATATCCTTATTTAAATGAAAATTGAATCGTTAAATCCTGATTCGACCAAATTAAAATGTTAAGCTCTAAATCAAGTTTTTCACAAAGTTAAGCGTTTATTTGAACAATATTTAACCTAAAAAAAGTGAAGAATGAATTATTTTTTTCATTGGAATCCAAATTAAATGGTAGGCATATGTAACAACAAAAAATGGGCAATCTTCACGAATAGAAGACATAAAGCTTAGAAATCATGTTTGAATTTTGACAACTCGAGCTGAGCTAGAACAGAGAAAAAGATCTACCAATAATTAAAGATTCTTATTATAGTACATAAAAACAGGTAAATATATGGTAAATCCACAGATTAAAAAGTATCCTCAAAACATAGAAAAGGGCGGTGCCGCCCAACACAAGGCAAGCCACGTGATAAAGACATGACCGTGACGAACAGGCAGTCACTCAGAGTCAGACGAGTCTCAATTTCTCCCCACTTTTATTTTTCTTTTCCTTTTTCCTATTTTTAAAATACTACATATTTTTTTATTATTTTTCAGTTAGGTACTCCTAAAATCCCAATTCGTTTAATTTGGCAGTTTTTTAAAACCAAAAAAAAATGTCTTTCTTCTTTTTCTTTCACATCTAAAAGGCTTAGCCGTCATTCCATTGCCACGTGTAGAATCTGGAATCCTGTAATTGGACACGTAAATATGAGTTTGGTGGCTGTGAGTCACCCAAGCACAAGCGTTGACACGTGGAACAAATGAGGCTTGGTGATTCTTCCACGTGGAATTTTAGGGTCACGTATTTTGATAGGACAACTAAAATCTAAAATCTGTTATAAATAATTGTTCTGAGAGTTATTGTCATTGCCAATTGGAGAGTAGGATAAAGAGATATATGAAATGAAATTGGTAGTCTTTCATTATGGCATGGCATTTATTAAACTTGAAAATTTTTTTTAATTTATTAAAGTAGAAAATGTTGAAAAGAAAGCACTTAAATTTGTAGTAGTTTAATTAAATGAAGATTTGGCAAGTACTATATATATCTTCTATATACTCCATTCCTCCCATATTATCTGTCCCTTTTGAATCAAACTAATCTTACCTTTGACCTTTAATTATAGAAAAAATATGTATAATCAAATTCTTAAAAAAATATGTTTTGAAAAGCTTAAGACTTAACTTAATCAAAATTTAATTTTTTAAAATTTAATTTTATATAATTTTTTTATAATTAAAGGTCAAAGTTAGATTATTTTGACCCAAAAAGGACAGATAATATGGGACGGAGGGAGTATAAATTAGTAATTTTTTTGGTACAATAAATTATAATTAAAATATGCTAAGAAATAAATTTTTTTAGTACATAAAATGCTGACAAAATCAACTAAACTCTTAAAACAACAATATTATTAGTATCTTGTTCCAACACAACAGTAAAGATAATAGAATAAGATAGATTTGGGGAAAATGTCCTTAATTGTATTTGAGTATGAGTGTAGCTTATATAGCTATACAAAGTATATCTGATAAGATTACATATACAACTGAATTTAAAGTAGGATTGAACCTAGTCTTAAGGGATAAGATCTAGATTTGAATATTTTGAGATTTGAAATTCGGTTTCCCTCTATTATCCTCTCGCAAGATGGTGGATCTATCAAGAACACCAATCTTGGATATGAGCATGTGAAATCTGTCATTAGACAGGGGTTTGATGAGAGCATCAGCCAGCTGATCTTTGGTGGAGATATGCTTAACTTGAAGTTCACCAGCTTGGACCTTCTCTCGAACAAAAAGGTAATCAAGTGCAAGATGTTTCATCCGAGTATGAAACACTGGATTAACACAAGTGTAAGTGGCACTTAAGTTGTCACAGTAAATAACTGGATTTGAAATACAAGGGATATGCAGCTCCTTCATTAAGAATTCCTCTTCTGAATTTTGTACTTCTTGTGCTTGCAATAAAATTCATAAGTTACCTTTTGATCATTTGAACTTTGTCACCAAAGCACCACTTGAAATTCTATTTACTGATGTTTGGGGTCCAACTCGTATTCCTTCTCCTGATGGTTTCAGATACTATGTTAGCTTTGTAGATTATCATACCAGATATACTTGGTTCTTCCCCATGAAATTCAAATCTGATGTTTACTCTATATTTCCCAAATTTCAAATTCTTGTGGAAAAGTTTTTTAAGACAAATATTCTGACAGTGTTTTCTGATTGTGGTGGTGAGTATGAAAAATTAAAGCCTTTTTTCAGCTCTCTTGGCATTCAACACTTGCAAACGCCACCACATACTCCTGAGCACAATGCTGTTGTAGAAAGGAAACATCGCAACATAGTGGAAACTGGCCTTACCATTCTTCATAATGCATCCATGCCTTTGAAGTTTTGGCCGTATGCATTTCAAACTGCTGTTTACCTGGTAAACAGATTACCAACTAAAGTTCTTTCTAACAAAAGCCCTTATGAATGTTTGTTTCACCAGACTCCAAATTACAGTAAACTCAAAATTTTTGGTTGTCTATGTTTTCCTTGGTTAAAACCTTATTCTCAGCATAAACTTCTTCCAAAATCAAGGCCTTGTGTTTTTCTAGGGTATGCAAAAAATCAGAATGCTTATTTGTGTCTTAATTTAGATACTAACAAAATTTTTGTCTCACGCCATGTTCTTTTCAATGAGTATCAGTTCCCTTTTTCATCTTCTTTAGATCCTACAGCTTCAAAGTCTCTTGTTTCTCCAAATAGTGCCTTTACTGATGTTTCAGTTACACAAACTGTACTTTCACAACAGTCTCTTTCTGTAAACTCTTCTGATGCAGTTGCAAACTCTACTACACCTCCACCAGTGGCTTCATCAATGGACAATCCTATTCTACCAACCAATGAGGTAACGAATTCAACCCTTCCTTCAATTTATTCATCTTCACATGCACAACCTATATCTTCTAACTCTCAGCCTGTTCGCACTCATCCCATATGAGAACTAGATCCCAAAATCATATTTTCAAGCCTAAAAAGATGTTCACAGCTACCAAGTATCCAATTGAGCTGACTGGAGAACCAACCTGTGCTTCCAAGGCTGTTAAAATTCCTCACTGGAAAGAAGCAATGCATGAAGAACTAGAGGCCTTGCATAAGAACAAGACATGGGAGCTTGTTCCACCACCCTCCGATCGAAATGTCATAGGCTGTAAGTGGGTGTTTCGAGTTAAAAAGAACTCTGATGGGAGTATTTCCAGGTACAAGGCAAGACTTGTTGCCAAAGGTTTTACACCGAAAACTGGATTGGATTATCATGAAATTCGGTTTCCCTCTATTAAAAGGCTCTTCACCATTAGGTATGTCGAGTAGACTTAAAGAAAATTTCTTACATTTAATTAGTAAAATGCATGAGATAAAACATACTTTAGCATTATAGAATTTTTTAATTTCTTTTTTTGTACTTATTATTCTTTTTAATTTCTTCCATCATTGTTATTAGAATAGTTATTTATCCATAAATTCCTTCACATAAACACGATGAGGCATATCTTTGTGTCTCCTATATGTATGGCTATATAAGTTTAATGATGAATACATTAAACCCAATTCTATAGGATATTTTTGTGCTTTTCTTCCCCATAAATGATGGCATCAAGAGAAAAACTTGTTAAGTCATGGGTAAAGATGATTGAAGACGACCTAAACTCTAAAAACCTATTGAATTTCAATCCATTCGAACTCGACCTAACTCGATTTAACAAAAATTTATCAATTTCGAATAACAAACTTGAGCATTGTGATAATGACTTAAATCTTGAACAATTTAAATTGCCCCCAATTTCAGAAAGAGTTATAATTAAAAGACCTAAATTTAATATAATTTGACTTAAAACTTAACAATTCCAATATAAATGACCAAATTCGAAACAACTTAGATTCTAATAATTCAAGTGATAAATCCAATTAGCTAGTGACCCAAATCCGAAATGAATTTGAATTATTTATGATAACCCGACCCAAACTAATTTGACTCGTCATGATGACACAATAATAATACAAAAAAGTAAGCAAGAATACGCGTAGTGTGGCATTATCTGCATGGTGTGCCCCAAGCTGTGATGTGCTATATCTATACATATTGAAAAGGAGCAATCAAGAAAAAGGTGTAGCTGAGCTGCATCCACAAAACCTTGTTTCCTTTCTCATTGTCTTTATGTTTCAATATTAACATAATAGAAAGTGAAAAAAAGATGAAAAACAACAAGATTGTCCATTTAAATGCAAAAGCTGAAATCGATATTTGACAGACATGTCTAGTAAGTTTCAAGAAAAATGGTGTGGTTCACCTTTTTTCCTCTCCCACATCTTTCAATCCCATAAAAGCTTGAAAACGAGAGGGGCTCCTCCCAAAATTTTTTTGAAAAAAGTTCTTTGTTTCTTGCTCTTTTGAATGGAGGGTTTTGGTCCTCTTGGAAAGTTTTTGGGTTTGAAAATAAAAAGGGGTGAGTTTTAGATGTAATGAAAAGGACTTTTTGTTAGGTCAAGTGTCATGTGCTTTGGAAAGCCCTTTGGTGAATGCCAGGGAAAAAAAGATAAGGTATAGTTGGTTTGTGAAGTTGCATTTTGAAAGCAAAATGTTAGTATATATTTGAAAGAGATTAATTGATTCTTGATTCTTCCTCTTGAAAACCCAATTTCTGACTTATCTTTATGGATTCAATTAGTAAAGGTTAGATATGCCCTTTTCTTGATGATCGTGTTAATTTTCTTTGTATTTTTGCATGGCCTTGCTAGGTTAGGAATCAAGAAGTTGTCATTATCATTCTTAATTTTGTATAAATTTTATACTATTTGAAATCCATCTTCTTCAGCTAGCTTGTCCAAGTAATAAGATAGATTTAGTAAATTTTGTGGTTGTAGATGTAGGCCTAATTTGGTATTGAGGTTGCGTTTTGAAAAAGCTTGGTTGGAATAAGTGCTTTTGGAAAGTGTTTTTTGAAATTGCGGTGAAAAAATGTAAATAATGTTTGGTATTGCTGTGAAAAAATGTGATAGAAAAATAAAATGTTTAGAAAGGATATACCAATTAAAAAGGAAAAAGAAAAATAATTAGGGGATTTTAGTCATTTAATATCCAAAAGCACTTTTGAAACGTAAAAGCGCCTAAGGATTAGCTTCTCGGGTTGACTTGGCTTTTGCGTTCAAAATCAGCTTTTGACACAAACCAAGATTTATTTGATATTACATTCAAGGTCAAAAGCAACTTTTTTATCATCAAGCGCAATGCCAAATTAGACCGTAGTAGAGGTTAGTAAAAGTCTCTAATTAGCCATCAATTGCATGTGTGATTTGGTGATAAAGTATTGAACTTTTAGTTTCAATCAGTGATCAAGATTCAAAACCTACAATCTTAAATATATATATATAAAAATTCTCTAATTCAATAGGAACTGAAATAGTTTCAAACAAAATTATCATAGCTATAGCTGTGATATATATTGGTAAAAAAGTTGAATTTATTAGCCAATTAAAATCTCATTGTTCTTCTATATATATTAATTGCCAATATCCATGCCCGGTCTTTTTTTGAAGGAGGACAAAAACTCAATCCAAGTGGTCCTTTAACTTCTCCTTCAAAATCTTCAGAGCATTTCTGATAGAAACTCATCGAGGAAGAAACCTGCGAACCACGACATCGAGTAATTGGATACAAGAATTATGCATATTTAGCTTGCCCTTTATTCTAACCATGTGCGCTTCTTGGCTTCTTAAGGATAAAAAACAATAGTTGCCAGCAAATCTGTCCGTAAATATATACTTTTCCTTGAGTGACAAGACAAAACCTAATAGCTAGACGAAGTCGCAATATACATATATATGCATGCTTAATCGTACATGGTCGTGAAATGAAGTACCATACGATTGATATATATGATTTGACCTTTGGCGAAACCATCGATTTTTAACAGATTTGTTGAACATGGCTACCATGTATATACCTGTCAATTTCTAGATTTGATGCATGCAAAACTGTGACAAAAATGGCCATACATGCATGTCATTTGAAGAGATCATCATGTATAGGAAGATAATTAATTAAGCTAACATGTACGAATTAGTTTTAAGCAGAGGGCAAGATGAATGGACTAATCATGAGAATGAAATTAACCTGAAGAAATCTGGAGGCCAGAAATATTATTTGGTAAGTTTTCATATCTTCTTGTTTGTGCCAAAAATGGTATTGTGCAATATTGGATTTCAACCATAACCTGCAGTCACATATTTTGTGAAGAGGAAATGAATGGACCGATCGATGAATGAATTATAACATATCAAGGGGACATATGTATTCATGCATTAATTAATGTTAGGACATTTGATTTGATGAGAAATTTATCACCTTGAATTGCCATGAAAGTTTAGGTTCATTTAATGTTCGGGAAAGTAATAGTATACGTGAAGACTTGGTACACTGAAATGATAAGTGCAAGCAATTTCACAAACTTGAGGACAATCACTAATAAAAAATTAACAATGTATATTTTGATAATCCTCCGTTATTTAGTAGCCATATTGAGTCCTGTATCGAACCCCAAATAGAAGGATTATCTAGTAATCATATTGGGTCTTAATTAATCGAGAGTGAAGTTGTGTCAAACCCCAAATAGAAGGAAGGTCTCCCAACACATATGTTTTTCCATTTATAAAATTCGAATTTAAGACCTTGTTTAAAAGACATTAAGCGTAGACCCAACATATATATATACATTGATTAATGCTCATAAATCTCAATTATGATTAGTTTCAAAGAAGGGAGATTCAAACAAGAAGAGTAAAAAATGTCACAGATTTCTTTTACTCTGAACAGGAAAAAAAATTAAAATGACAAAATCACAATTGCAGTAAGAATCATTTTATGCTTTTCTTAACTTTAAAACAGAAATCTCAAAAATTACTTGCAGTAGAAATTTTATAATAAACAATGCCCATTTGAAGTACAAGTATGTATGTGTGATATATAACTGAAGAATCGGTTAAAAATAACTAATTAGCAAAAATTACATTGTATTATGAACAATACTTGATCCCCTGAATGAAAAAAAATTGACATCTAATTTAACTTAGCATACCTAACAGAGCACTGCAAGGCACAAATACAACAAGACAAGAAAAACTAAGAAAAAAGAATTAGAGAAACTCCCTGTCTCTCTGAAACCTGGACAATCTATACAACAATTTTGATTAGAACATACAGTTTAACTGTGGATTATGCAGTCTCAGCATACCAAGTTGAGAAGTATCAATGCTTATATGTTTTTGTGTCTGAAAGGTAAATTTGTGTCTTCCATCATAGCCACAAACTCACTATAATCAATGCGCCCATCCTGAAGAACAACACACATGAAGATGATTGATATAAGTACATAAATATAAAATCTTCTTCAGCCAAGATAATAAAATGTAAAAGGAAATTGTAAAAGTTAAATCAACTTGTAAGTCTATTACATTATCCTGGTCAACTTCTCGAATAATATCTTCAAAGTGAACGTCTGTCAAGCCAAACTGCTCACAGGCCTGTTGAAGTTCATCTGGAGTGATATACCCGCTCCCATCTTTGTCGAAGTATGAGAAAGCGGCGAATAAATGATCTTCTTTCTGGATCTTGTTTAGATGAAGCATGGCAGCTATGAACTCACCATAGTCTATAGTACCACTGTTATCAAAATCTGCCTGAAAGTTGTTGAACCAATGATAAAAATCAGCAACAAGATTATAATCGAGCTTTTTCAATCTGTGCATTTGGAATTCTAATGATTCAGAACTCTCTAGGACATCTGAAACACCAATCAGGACACACTCACAACCCCTTTAACACTAAACCTGTTATTAACTTAATGTCCCTATACTAGCACTTAATTGGCAGGTAAAATAGGTAAAGCCAGCTCCATACTTAGAGCAAGTTAGAGATTTTGTCCATTAAAAAGACACACAAGTAAATGATTTGTTTTCAGTCCTCAAGCCATTTCTTACAATTGGCTTGGGATTATAAATGATCCAACCAACTTTGATCAATTTACTACAAAACATTGAACCTAGAAAAACTGGAAGAATCATTTCCAAACTAAATAGAAGGGGTTAAAAACAGAAGCTCTCACTTGCTGAATCTAGCTAAATTTGTAGGCATCATATATGGACGGCATGAAAGTAGAAGGCTTACCGCTTGCATTAAATGGCTTATCTCAGAATCCTTAAGATCAGCACCCACTCTTTCCAAACCATTTTTCAGTTCTTCAAGAGTGATATGTCCACTATTATCTACGTCTATCATCTTAAACATTTGTTTCAGGCCTGCAATTTCGTCTTCTGATAGGTTATCAGCAATGACCTAAATAGAAAATCACAACATGCTACATTAATGCATTATTGGGGAAAAAATACAATTTAATTTGAAAATCCTCCACAACTACTATGACTTCAGAGAGTTGACATGTTCTAGATACTAACTCTTATGGCAATTTTCTTTAGCTTGTTCATTGCGGAAAATTGTTTCAAACGAGATAAGACTGCAGAATCAAGAGGCTTATCAGGAGCAACACCATTTTCCTGAACCCAAGGATGACCTGCCAAGATATAAAAGGTAAATAACAATTTATCGACAACCATCATAAGAATGCTTAGGAAAAGAAGGAATATAAACTTATTGTACACCTGTAAACTATAAAAGAGAAGCAACTAAGTGAAAAGATCAGAAATGATTAAAAAGGTAGCTCTAAAGGGTACCATGGTAACAGCTGTTGTCTATTCTTCAATATTCAGGGAAAGCTTCCTCTGTTTATAAAAGAAAAGGTGGAATTCCTTATCATCCTAATTGTTTACTTAATTCATTCAAGCCTTTTCATAAATTGATTAATTAAAGTAAGATTGATCATATATGTGATTCAACCTACACGCATTCCTGCCTACTAAACTGGATTCTACTACTTGATAAGCAATTACTCACAGACCAAAACAGAATTCTAAGAATTGGTTATAGTAATTACTATCCCGGTATGATCAAATGAGGATATGTTAAACACTCAGCCCATCAAGCACGATATAATGGGGGACAGCTCCAGGCATATACAGCAGAATGAGAGGAATTTCAGCTCAGACATTTGCTGCCTCATCTACAGCAGGATAACATCAGTTTGTCTGCAACTTATCTCAAAATTGCTTGGAAGTTTATCATCTTGAATCTCAGATTAAAGGATAACTCTGTCTTCTTCTGCCATTTGAGTGGGCATAAAAAGGGATTGTTGGGAAAATAAGACTTACGCAGATCATATGGTTTTGGTGGTAGAAGCATCTAAAAGGAAGGACGACTTATACACTAACAAGAGGAACAACATAATGAAAAACAAGATGAGGGGAGCAAAGCATGCTTTTCATCTGTTCCTTGGAGGAATAGAGTAATCTAAAGCATACAGTGTTACTCCTTTCTGAATCTCCTGCATTATTAGATCATAATCCTCGCTACAAGTGCCAGTAGAAGTAGCAATATTGAAATTCAAATTGCATTTTGCGATAGAACATTGTTTGTTGTCTAAGAATAAGTCATATAAAGCACGGGCTTCTAAAATCACCACAACTGTGTATTTCTTAAATAATCATCAATAAACAAAACATTAATTCTTCCAAATTCCAATCCTATATTGCTTTTATACTGAAAGCATAACATCATGTATCCAACAAATGCACTCATTTTCAGCCAAATGAAAAATGTGTTTCAGAAGAGTATATCAAGATGATTTTGATTTTCCACAAGATATTGGTGCAAAAGATGACCAGCCACTTGAAATAGACAGAGTTACACTCAACTAATCTCAACTAAATAGTTAATAACGAGAGACTGAAACATATGTTTACTCACAGAGAACTTCATGGGCTGTCAACCGCTTTTTAGGGTCCCTTACAAGCATTCGTCGAACCAAATCCTTTGCACTGGCTGAGACATTAGGCCATGGCTCTGATATAAAGTCAAGTTCACCTTTCAAAACCTGCTCAAATATGCCCTGCTCCGTCTCTGATGTTAAAAGAAAAACATGTGTGCCAAATACATTAGATGTAATACAAACACAACTGGAAGTACTTAGTGAAGCTTCAAACCGATGAAGCCACAAGCAATAAAGCTCTCACCATCCCAGAATGGAGGGACTCCACTAAGTAATATATAGATAATTACTCCAGCACTCCAAACATCACATTCTGGACCATAGTGTTTCTTCAACACTTCTGGAGCCACATAATAGGGACTTCCAACCACGTCACTGAATGTTTCACCTGACGGGAAAAGGAATTAGTTGCCAGACAGTAGAGTAGAATGAATCCACTATATTGATGACTGGCTACAAGTAAATGAAGGCAATGATCAGAGTATGAGCTGGCTGCATATGACCATACTCTAAATATGAGCAATGGCTATATATACACACTGCTATATGTGTTGAACTAATCTATAAATGTACTAAGAAATCTAGTTTCTTCATACTAGGGAGAGAAAATTTACGCTCCACAATCTTATAAGGGCGAAGCACGAATCTTGCATTCAGTGTATATAGTTTCATCAACAAAATGACCAGGATCAAAACATAATTCAAAATGACAAAATTTAGACCAAAATGTCTAAGAAGGTAACAAATATTATACATGTTCATGACAATGAAGCAGTGAAAACAATCCAAACGGTTCCATCTGGGATACAATGCAAAGTTTCTAATCCTAATGAGACTAAGATTTGAAACATGAACAAACAAAAAATTGATCACTTTCGGATACCTGGCTTAAAGAACATTGAGAGTCCAAAGTCAATTGTTTTAAGTGGTGCTTCCTCTTCCTGGCTAATGAAGAGGAAATTTTCCGGCTTTAGGTCCCGATGCATGACACCCAAAGAATGGCACGCTTCCACAACACTAACTATTAGCCTTGCAAGTGCAGCTGCCTTTCTCTCAGTATAATGCCCTCTCTGAATGATTCTATCAAAAAGCTCCCCTCCTGCACAAAGTTCCATAATAACATGAACAGCAACCGCATCCTCATGAGCACCTATGATTTGGATCACATTGGGGTGACCGGCTAAATGGTGCATTATATGAATCTCCCTCCTAACATCCTCCACATCCTCTTTTGTAGTTAACTTCCTCTTGGCAATCGATTTGCATGCAAACTCTTTTCCAGTGGCCTTCTCCACACACAAATATGTTGTTCCAAATTGACCTTGCCCTAGCTTCCTCCCCAAGCTATAAATTTCCTTCAAATTCCCAGTTTTCCTTCCTAACACTGAGTCAAGTTGCAGCCCTGCACTAGCCACCCTCTTGACATGAGGTTTTTTAGGTTTGGAATCATCCGAACCCTTCTTCTCCTCCTCGTTCACCCCTTGTTTACCAGCGGCCGGCGCCTTGGATTCCTCATTCTTGATCTTGACTGGTTCAGGAGGTGTCTGGATTGCATCAGAATCACCAGAGTGCTTGGATTTAGATTCATCAGAACCTTCATTTCCTTGACTTTTGTCTTCATTAGGAACCCCTGCTGGCGGCCTTTGCCGCCAAACCGCCTGTGAAACAGATTGAAAGAATCCACCACCTCCAGCCTTACTTGGCCCTACACATGTGTTCCCCATCAAAAAATTTCCCCAATCCTTTTAGCTTCTTATTATCAACTCTCTCTTAAGAATTCCACCATCAAAATTTGTGCTTGATAATAATAATTCCATTACAGAGCAGAAAGATTTCAAAGTTCAAGCTTTTTGAAATCAGATCAACAGGCCTTGAAACAGCCTGTTCTAGGGGAAAACCCCAAAAAAGAGCAACCCACCAATTCAAACTAAATTAGATCTCAAATTCTAAGTTGTGGTGAATTCAATAGGAAGAAAAAGCAGGGGATTTGTATCAAATCTCAAAATCCCTAAAACCAAATGGGGAGCCAAATCCAATGCATCAAAATTCAATCTAAATTACAACAAGATTCTAACACGACGGACCCAAAATCTGCAATATATAGAACACAAAGGGGGAAAAGAGAAAATCAAAGAAGGATTATTCTTACAGAAGGGATGTTGATGTTGCCAAATTTGAATTTAGGTATGGGGAGAAAAACTGGAAGAGAAATGAAGAGCAATGGGTGACCCAATGTTGAAAAGGGTAGCAAAGAAGATGAATTTGATTCGAAATATCCCTTGAAACGAAATGCAGGAGATGCCCATATCCAGGTTATAATTCTAGTTCTTGGATAAAGAATAAGGCGAAAAGCAAATTATTGGTGGCCAAAAATGAAAAATTCATAATTACAAAGAAAAAGAAAAGAAAAAAAAACTATATTACAAAGTGGATTATGTTTCCATGGATCATTGGATTGTTAATTTGGGTTGCATTGGCATTGCATAATTTGCATGCATGGGAAATATATTCGACCGACCAACAACGTAAGAAACTAAGGAGGAGATATATACACATGTCGTACTATATTCTCTTGTTCGGTCTCTCTTTAGATTCACATGTCATCATCTCATCTCAGAAAATTAAACAGCATTTTTTGAGGTCTTATAGTAGATCAATATCGAGCCAAAAATTATGAATTTACTTCATAAGAAACATATATTTATGAAGAACTAATTAAAGTGAGAAATGGTCAAACTCAAATAATTAATCAACCCTTTCAAGCAACTCCAATAATGAATTGATCATTCGACAAACACAAACTGTAATCTTGTCTTGTGATTAATCTCAACTTATATATTATGTAAGGGTAATTATTTGATACACCGGTAGTGTAAATTTTGGACTCCACAAGCGGGTTATAGAGTTGATACATGTTCATTTTTTTTAATTAATTAAGTTTTAAATATTTCAATCTATATGTCATCTTTCAGGATCCGCTTGTGTAGTTTGCTAAACTCCACCGTCGGTGTATTGTATAATTTGCCATTATGTAATGTGTAATATATTCTTTATATATGGCAATTTCATCATCCATCATCATACCCCCAATATATACCCTACTTGTTATATATGGTAATTCCCCTGCAGTCCTGCACCAACAATCCAATTTCTGTTGTTCATACACTCAATATTCAACAAACCCATTACAGAAAATTAACAAGCATGTATATTCTTGTTAATTGTTATGATTATTCATCAGTTAATTAATTACCTTTATCTTCCTTTCCTTCTTTTTTAAGATTTTAAACCAAAATAAGAAAAACAATATATTATATATATGTAGGAAGGAAACTTGGTAATTTCTAAAGAAGAATACTAATTTAAACGGTGCGCTAGCTAGCTAATTAGAATTACTTTTTAGCCTTTAGAAAGTCTAATTTGTTGAGTTTTTGGCCTTTGGATCTTACATTATTATATCGAAGGACACTAAAGTGTGTTTTCTAGAAAAACTTGGCTAGGTTTTTCAGATCTTCAGATGATCAGTTCAAACTGCAGAAACTTATTGTTAAATACCATATAGGGCTACTGTTATACGAAAAAGAAAAAGTCTTTCTTTGTAGAAGTTATCATTTCAATCTTTCTTTGCCATTGTTAATTAATGTCAAATGTGCTCCAAAACTTAAATTCCGCCCTTGATTAAAGGTGAAGCAGTCTTCTTAGCTAGTAGTAATTGATAATCATTTTTTTTGTCATCATTAATTATATTATAATCCTTTTTGAGAACATTAATAATTTAATATTATAATCTTGCATGTTTTTGTTCGGCTTTCAAAATGAAAACCTCCGGATTCTGCTATGATGCCTTCAAAGAGGTTGGAAAAGGAACATTGACAAAAGGGGGTAAAAGAAATTAAAATATAAATATATATTAATATGCATGCAGATTGCAGAAGTATATTCCAAAAGGAAAAGCAATACTGGTAATTAGGTTTGACAATGAGGTTGCTTGGTTAAAAGTTTATTATAGTAATCAATTCACGTCTATATATATTTTTTCAACTTTTTACACGACATTTACACTATGGGGGGAACGAAAAGAAAGAAAACCTTTAAAAACTTTTATAATATTAATAGCGAAAAAGTTACAGCTGACTTTTAATTCTGTGAATTATAGAATACACCCAAAGAAGGATTCAGAAAGGTTGACATATGGTGGCCGGTGGCTGAGTGAAAAAAATGGGGTTTATTAGATTAAATTCTGAAAAAATTATCAATACTTAAATTAATTTATTAATTAAGCTAGAAGTTGGAACTTTCTAATGACGACTAATTATAGTATATATTATGTAAAAATTTTGATTAGATTTGAAAACCGGCTCTAATATAAGAATCTTATTAGATCTTGCAGATGGAGTATGCATGCAAATGCAATTATATGATATTATTATAAAAAAATAAAGCTATAGATATATTAGATAGCTCCCCAATTATTTTATTAATACTCTTTTTTTTTTAATTTTATTTATGATAGAACATGCATGGAACATGATGAAGACTTTCAAAAAAAAAAGAAAAAAGAACATGATAGAAGACCACAAGGTCAAAGTGGGTAAAGCCAGAAGGAAAAAGGAAAATGTGGAACCAAGATATATAGTAGGATACTCCGAGTAATTGCTTTGACAATTAATTAATTAGGTTATAATAATTCTGATTAAATGATTTTTTTATACATTAGTATTGCCTTTAAGTTTCGTCAAAAAAAAAAAGTATTGCCTTTAATTTAACCAAACATTATTACCTTTTCTAACATCAGTGAGATAGAGAGACCGGATCAAAAGATTGAATATTTGCATCCATAGGTAGAAGAGGGAGAATTATAATTAAGGATTTTGTTGAGTTTTCGATATTAATGTAGTTACCGGATATCGATCGGGAATTATACAAAAAAGTTAATAAAAATAAAATGAAGTTGCTGTACTTTGAATCCTATTTAGAGGCCGGAGGCTAAGACAAACAATAATTAAGCTTGTGTGAAAGGAAGAAAACTTGTCATAATTAATTAGTTTGACATATTTGGAATATGGGATTTGGATCAAAAGAAAGAAAAGAAGTTGGATATCTAATGACTTTGACTTGACTAGTAAATTAAATTTGTCTCCTTCCCCTGCTATTGATTGTTCAACCAAAAGGGGTTTATAAACATTAAACAAACCATTTCTTGAATAATAGCCGGCAGATTCTACCAAAACACCATCTTATTTAAATCCATAAAATGACCCATTCAAATGCAGACCAAGTATTTTGGCCTTTTCTAACCATCTTTTTTGCATGGACTCTTTCTTGCTCTTGCTTAATTAAAGCACTCGCTCCCATATTAGTATATATATATATAGCTCTCGAGAGCTCAAATTCAGTTCAGTCTCCAAAAACCCTTTCAACCCTAATCAAGAAAGGAAACAATCTTATTATTGTTATTTCCATAACCATGAGTTCTTCAAGAGGAATTAGAGAGCTGCAGGGTCCAAGGCCTACACCATTAAAAGTTAGCAACACTTCGTCAAAGATCATCAAGAAATCATCAACAACTTCACATCAGGCGCCGAAGAATATTCGAAGCAAGAATATTATTGATCCTGTTGTAATCTATTTGAGGTCACCGAAGATTATTCATGTGAGACCGGAGGAATTCATGAGCCTCGTGCAACGCCTAACGGGGAAGGACTCAACTACTGCAACGACGACTGATCATATTCATCAAATATCTTATCCTTCTTCGCCTTCTTCGTCCGGTGACGTAGTTGCAGATGAATCAATGGCTGATATTAAGCTTAATAAAGATTATTATAAGATGTTCGATGGAGATGGAGATGGAATAATGGCGAAGACTTCCAATAATAATAATAATAATGAGGTTGATTTTGCTGATCAAATTCTTGGGATGTCTCCAACTTGGCTGCGTTTCTTAGCTTGTGTGTAAAATTATTATAACATGTGTTCCAAAATATTTAAAATAAAGTAATAGTACTTAATTTACTATACTGTACCTAGCTAGAAATGTTTGACCATGATTTTAATTAGGATTAGAAGAAAGATTGTGCCACTAGCCCACTACGTACTTATTGTGAATTGTCTAAACTTAATTTCTTTATCTTTATTGCATTAATTAATGGATATCCCACTTGCATGCAACTACATGCACCACTTGCATTAGAAACGTAGTGTACTATTCAACTACATTGGTTGGCTTATATCAAAAAAAAAAAAACCTACATTGGTGGATCCCACTAATTGCATGCAATTGGAGAATTAGCTAAGCTATACATTACACATTAGGTGGACATGATGCGCTTTTAGTTAATTTTAGTACTAGTACTAAATCATAATATTCTTCCAAAATTTCCTTTCTCTACGATTCTTTTTTTTTTGGTATGAAGTACTTGAAGTTTGTCCGAAATTGAACCGTATATAGTCAAGTTCTTTTAAGTAAATAATATATAAGATGATAAACTAATTTAACTCAGACTACACTGATCACAAGTATGAGGAAGAGGAATGAGACATAGTGGGAGATCCATCAAAATGGCCTCGTTCTACAGTAAAATCTCTATGAATTAATAATGCTGGGACCATGAAAAATTATTAATTTAAAGATGTTATTAATTTATCGAGCATTAATTTATATAAAAATTATTAATATTGAGAAAAATTATTAATTTAGAGAGATTATTAATTTATCGAGTATTAATTTATGGAGATGTATATATTATGAGATAATTCTGTTAAAAAAATCTGCACATGACTTGTTGTAATGTCTAGTCTCGAAATATATGACACACTTCCGCAACCCAACATTCTCTAACTGGACCGGGTCGAATGACAATTATGGTTATGGAGACTCCCTCCTTCACAAATTGAACAAAACCAAATGGAACAACAACACTAATTTACTTGATGAACCAAAAAAAAAAACACTTTACTTGATCGGGCAAGGGGTGGGTTGGGTTATGAAGGGAGGCCATGGACCATGGTGCGCGGCCCCTAACTTAACTTTGCTAGAATTCCCTTTACACCAATGAGAATTTTTGTTTATATCTTATAACTATTGACTTGGCCCCTCTAACTTTATGAAAATTTCTTTTACACCCATGAAATTTCGGCTGATCCTTATTACTTATTGACTTGGCCCCTTGGCTTTCTAAAAAAAAATCTTTTATCTTGCAATTAAGTTTCTCAAAATTTTCCTTTAATTCTTTATATTTTTCTTATAAAAAAATTATAGACTTTTTTTTTTTCACTTATAATAATAATAATGCATCCCATATTTTTAATTTTAACAATTTTTCTTTTGTATTAATTGGTTTTAAGTTTTCTCATATGCAAGTTGAAAATCTGATTCAAGAATTTGTGTAAAAAAAATAAAAATTTTAAATGATAAAAAAGTTGCTTTAGCTTGTATTATAATAATTTATCATAAAATGAATCATTAAAATATGATGATGATTTTCTTGTGTTGTTTCTGTAAAAATTTTTTTTTGGCACAAATTGTTTCTGTAAAAGTTTAGGGATAAAATAAGTAAAACAAGTAAAAGTGCTTTTTTTTTTTTCATGAAAACAACACAAGTAAAGTTCAATATTACACAAAAGAGGAATTAAGTTAACAATCATACACTAAGATGAGAAAATCTTCTTTCATTACACCATTAGAGCATATTTAAACTCAGATTGCACCCTTAGGTAATTGCCCCGCAAAAAGCAGTGACGTCGGTTTGCTACATTAAAACGGTCGAATAACGCCGTCAATTGCAGGAGGGAAACCCAATTGTTTCAAAACCCAAAAACCAAACAAAAGTACAAAACTCAAAATATTTCACTCTCTTTCACTTTACCGCAATTTCTCTCAGTCTCTTCCCCTTCTCTCTCTACCGCTTCCTTCTTACCCCTTCCATGTTTCTGCCCTAAAAATTTCCCACATTTTTGGGCAAATCCTTTTTCTGAACCCTAGATTAACATCAGATTAGGGCACGCCCAGATTCTGTCGGCTCTTTTATTTATGTATTTCTTCGCCATTTTTTCATCGCAGAGGTAAGCATATTGATTTGAATCTGATTTATTTTTTAAAATGTAGTTTTTGGATTTGTCAGCAATTCTTTTCCTCCGATTGTCAAATACTGAGCTGCAAAATAAGCGTATTCTGTTCGATGATGTTCTATTTTAGGTAAAGGAGTGGCGGTTATTGCTAGAGGGGATTCTCGAATATGGCGAAAGTAGCTACCCATGGTGCATTAACTTCTACTTCGCTACAAATTGGCGGGGATTCTCTCAAAGTTGGTCCAACAGTTAAAAGGAAGACTCCATCGGAACTCAGAGTACATCTTTTTGCCCTCTAACTTATAACATCATTTTTACGATTTATGCTATTATTCTGGTTTGTATTATCTGTTTTGATTCAGTTCATTGTAATTATTTAGGGGGGTTAGGGTTTTTCCAGTTGGCTATGTTGCTATTCTTTAAAGAGAACACTAGTGCCTCTTACAATTTAGTTTTTTCTTTCTCATCAATTTTATCAGCTTCTTTGATTTATTTATTTTTTAGTTTGAGTGGACAGTTTACTCTCTGTTTTTCCCCTAATTTTCCTAAACTAGAGACCTGAATGTTGTATTTAATCTATTCATCCTTGTGCACTTTTTCTCGTGATCTAATTTATCAACTGTACCTTGTTTAGTTCATTGCTTAACTTGTTTATATTATTTGGTTTAATACTTGGATGGGGTGATGCTAATGTTCCACAGTTTAATTAAGCTTTCTTTGAGGATTTGTAGTTTGTTCTTAAACTTTGTAATAAATGTTTGCATAATAGGGAGAGCAGTTAAAGCGGACGAATGTTGCAGAGCTTGTTAATAAATCTTTTGCCCCCAGGTAAGTGTTGTAATTCCTCTTCTGGTTACTGCTGGTTTTAAATTATATTTTTTTCAAAAAAACTTTTCGAGTCATAACTCTCTGTGAAATTGTTGTTTTCCATTGCCTGTGCTAGTGAGATGGAAAATGGACTTAAAAAACCAGATCTACAACGGAACCCAAGATACATTGACACTCGTATGAACGAAGTATATCCTGCCAAGAAATCAAGGTTTAAACTGCTTGCTGGGAAAGAAAATGCAAAGGTTATTATGATTTCAGAAAATGCATTTAATTGAAATATGTTAATGTAATTTATTTTTTCAAACAATGGCCAAAAAAAAATTTATTTTTTAAAGACATGTAAATAACCAGTTTGTTGATTGCTCAATTACCCTTTTTTATTAGCAGGAAAATAGTTCAATTGAGCAACCTAGCAGTCTAAGGAAAATCTCTGCACTTTCAGATCTGGCTGCTAAGAGAAGGCAGCAACTATCATGGTATGTCTGTCAATCCTAGTATGCTATATGCCTGTATCTGGTGCTGTATAGATTTATGTTGTTGATATGGTTCTATTTGTCCTTTTGCAGTCCAGAGGCTTCCGTTGCTTCTGTTGATGATCCTAAAGATGATGAAGCTCATGCTCGCCGAACACTTGAAAAATGTAGTCAGGGTACATTTCTTAGTGTTACTGAGCTCTCATCCGGAGGTCAAAAAGCATCAGGCCTGGCAGCTATTGATATGGTATACACTTTTAGTAGTTTTCCTCTTTGATCATTCAATTTGTTAATATCATTACTTGAAATAGGCCACCAATTCTTTGTAGGATAAAGCATTGAAAGGATTAGCTGCTCGTGAATCAATCCCTAATGTACCTCCTGAGTCTTCTGGAAAATTTGATGATCTTTCACCAACCGGAAACTTCTGCTCTGAATTCCATGTCACAGGCAAGAAGATTCCTGTGGACTTTACTTTGAAAACTTACATGAGATTGGTGTCCTCTTCCTCAGTAAATTGGTGAGTAAGCCTGTTGTTTTTCATCATATATTGTAGTTCCTATACTTGAGACAAGGTCGCTCTGGCGATTAGTTCTCTTTGGTCTTTTCTCTTTTGTGTATCTTCTCATGTTTTACTAGAATATATTTCAAACTGCTGTGCCCTATCATACGATGTATGTATGTTATTTAACATTTGAGATTTGTGCATGATCTTTCTTATTCTTAATTATCTAGTATCTCCATGTGCAAATGGGCTTAGGATTTTCCGATCCACTGATATGATTAATGTACATGACCTCCTTTGTCATTTATTAGATATTTGTTTTAGGATTCTTTTTTTAATAATATTTTCCTTGTTTATACAACTAAAGTATTGTTTTGATTCCAGGTTAAATAGGGCAATGATGTGTGGTACCTACAATGGTATGCCTCAGTTGAAATCCCAGTCAGGTTGGTCTGAAAATCAAAATATTAGCAGTGCTTCACAGACCAGGTTTGCTTCCCAAGTCTTAGATTCTAAAGCTCTACATTCGTGGATCTATCCTCAATCTACCTTACCACCATCAATCGTGTCAATTTTGGCCTCATCAGCATGTGAAGGTTTGTCTAATGGGATATTTTTTAGTTGAAGCCTCTCTCCTATCCATGCCTGTGTTTGTGCACAACCAAATTCAAGCATGCACAAGTGTTCCTTGTCCCTCCTTTCTCCTAATTTCTTGAGGTTTTCTAACTGGTGTTGTCCATTCTCCTGTGTTCTCCAGGTGAAATGGATTTCTTAAGAAACCGACAGGGGGCATGGGAGGACTCATTTCGGAGTCTTTACTATATGTTTCGGGAAAATGTTTGTAGCATCTTTTATGGTAAGTTCTTAATTTGTGCTTAGAACTCTTTCTTTACCTCAGATGCATCTTTGGAAACATGTTATAAACTTCTTGCAATGTTGGTAGTTCTACGTTCCAATGATGTTTATTTGGAACACGTAGCAACATCTTTCATGTATAGACAAATGCAATGCATGCCTGCTTTCTCTTAGTCAGGGCAAATGATTTTCCTTTTGTTTCTGAGTTATTCTTAAAAGAACACTTACAGGTTTTCTCCATCTTCAAGATTTAAGCCCAACTTGTTTTTGTCCTTGATTTCAAATTGTTTTCTCTTCTTTTAACAAAAGTGAACTATGAATGAAAGATTTGTGGTTTAATGCTCACTTATGTTTATTTTCGAAGTATTGAACTATATCTTGATAATGGTTTATTGGAACTTTTCTAGTATGCACTTCGAATTTTGTGGTGATGTTTACTGCTGCTGGTGGTTCTGGAAGAAGCAGAAAATCTTGCCAGGCATATATCTCCCAGTCAAATCGAGGTTTGAGGTCATTATTGAAAGAGCATGTAAGTTATGGAAACCTTAACTACTTCCCACTGCTTTTAATTTTGAATCATGATTAGGCGCACATGGGTTTCTCAACATATATTTCTTTTAAGTTACCCTGGTCATGTTATATTAACTGCAAGGGCGGCAAGTGCTTTGCTTCTTGTATGGCCTGTGTTGGCATTTTCTATGTAAAAAGCATTAGTATATAAATGCTTATTTAGTATCCTAAATCCCATTTACTTTTTTGCTTTCAATGTAATCAAATTAAAGCTCTTTTGGTGAATCTGAATATCCTAACCAAATTGGGGTGCCAAAATGTGGAGTCTTTAGCTATAGAGCTACAGAGCTACAGATTTGGGGCTTGAGTTGTATATCTTTATATGATAATGCAAAATTATAATTACAAGCAAGCTTGCTTTGCTGAGGTCGGCACCGTAAAGAAGTTTCTGCTATTTTACAATTTTGTATGCAGCTCTGCTTCATGTAGTTGCTTGATTAGATTTATGCTCATTTTAGAAACACGACCAGATGCAAAATTGAATGGTTTTAGGACATCTAAAGACTGAAAACTGATTGAAGTATTGCTGATCCATGTTCCAAGTGTTGTAGCCTAAAGGAGATTTTACCTAGTCTTATTTCAAAAACTATCAGCTGATTACCTATGTATGGTATATTGCATGATTGAAAAATTTAGTTGTTAACTTCCCAACTATATATCTGTTTTAATTAATTTTAATGCCTCATTGATGTCTGATATGGGCAATTTTCTTCTACTGCTTTTGTTTTATATGTTTCCTAGGATGTCTCTTTTTCAATGCCTCTTTGCCGTTCTCAAATAGAACAAGTTACTACAGAGGACCTGGTAGAGCTTTCAGAGATTGAAAAGCATAATTTGGGCCAGGTTTGTACACTATCATTCATGCTAACAGTTGCAATTTGGCCTTCAATAAGACACTTTCTGGTGATAATTGAAAAGCCGTTCTCATTTATTCATTGACACTATCTGCTGAAAATACTGCAGACTCGACGGAAGAATTCCTTCTCTGATGTTGATAATACCCCACAGTCTTTGCTGGCTTTCAGCGGAATTGATAATGTACATGGTTTGTATGAAATTTTATTAAATTATAGGTATGTAGTGTTTCTTTCTTTCTTTCTTTCTTTCTTTCTTCATTGTCTTGTCACAGTCTCTGACTTTTTTTTTTCTTCTAACAGATCTTTCTTGACTTTTTTGAATGCGGCGGATGTTCCTGTATTATATTCTCCTGTGCCATTTCAGAATGCTGCTCTTTCTGCTCCAAAGGTGAGTGATGTTTCCAGAAACAAGATTGTCGTTCTCACTTTTAGCCTTTTGTTGGTTGTATTGTGTATTCTTATTGTTTGTTGTGTCGCCTGATCTGATGTCACTGCCCTTATACATACTATAATCCTCTTGTGTGTGGCATTTTTCTATTTCTAGGATGCTGTAGTATAGCTGTTAAACTTTGAACATAACATTTTTTGTCACAGAAAAGTTTTGGTTAGAAAACATAATCATGTCGGAACTTGGTGCTGAACCTGGGTGACTATGTTCTGTCTCTATTTATATCCAGGTTAGATGCAGGGAGATTAAAATGCCTGATCATGGTGCTGCTCCCCCAAAAGGATCCACGTTGAAAGATGGTGATTTCAGGGCACTTTCATCTAATGGCCTTTGCTATTGTTTGGAAATCAAGGATTCATACATTCCCCCTTGGATTATCAGTAATATATGTGCTCTAATAGCCTCTGAGGGAAGAAGCTTTGAAGCAAGGTATTTTTATACTTCTTTCCTTGAATCAAATTATTGCTTTCTTATTGGATTTCTTAACATGTAAGGTCATTATAGTATGACCTTAGTCATCTTTGTTGTGCACATAATCTTGCTAGCTACAACTGCAAAGGTTAATAATTGAAAACCTCCCTGAATGAGTTTTATTCTTCATTCTGGATAAAACCCCTTTGACCTTATCGAATAATGTTTGGGAATTACATTATATCTCCTAATTAAAGAAGTTTTGGATGAAAATTGGTATCAGAATATGATTGATGTTTAGCACTCAACAATGAGTATCTTGTCAAAACTTCGTTTTTAAATCATCAGCTTATGATGACTGCTGAATCCCTAAATATGGAATTCAGAAAACAGAAACAGAAGTACAAAAACAAAAAATTATGTCACTAGTCATATTTTTTCTGATTTCATAGTCATTTGGGTGATTTTCAGCTTTACGACAGAGCTTGCTTCAGTTGGCTTGAATATTGCTCTTGAGGCAGTTTGTGAGGAAGCTGATAGTGAGGCCACAGTCGGTGAAGAGTCGGAAGAAATATCCAATGCCTTCGGTATTCCCGAAGCTATTGTTTCTCCTCGTATGCTTTCAGGTTTACTAAAGGGTTTGAACTACTGCAACGGTTCTTATACAGCGTCTCTATCTCCTGTACAAGTATGACATTTTCGTATTAATGACGGAGAAAAACTATACTTTTGTTACTGATGCTTCAGTAGTTCAGTTTGCTGATTCCATTTTGCTAATTGTAATTTTGCTCTTGTATATCATTTGATTGACTGTAATTTATATTATGTCTTTTAAGGCATTTGTTTTTACAATAGACCGATAATCAGCAAAGAAGAGAAAGGATTCGCTTGTCTTGAACTTTTTAGTCTCCACTTATCATTTTCATGCTTATTCCTTCATATCGGCCAGAGTAAACATTATAGTTTACACATAGGTTGCGTTTGGTTTAGTTATGATTATCATTGCTATTTTGCATTGGAAATAAAATTAAATAAAAGAAAATTGAAGACGACTTCCAACTACATATTCAATTCAAATTACAATCAATTCCAAAGTATTCTACCCAAAAAAAAAAAAAACTTGTAATTATCAATGTACCTTAACAACTCAAAACACGTTCAATTGCATGCGGCTGCATCAAAGGCTGGATCCAAGTTCCGCGTAGAAATATTTCTTTGGTATCATAAATATCTTCTAGTGATGAATATCCCTGAGTGCCATTGTAGATATAGAAGTTTGATCCTTCAAAGAAAAAGAAATATTCTTGTTCTTGTCATGCCCATGGATTTCACTGAACATGCATAATTGAACTGTGTCCCTCATCCTTGGAGTCTTTGCTTCTACAGCCAAAGAGGCAGTTTGACTCACATACAAGCTTTTCTTGTCCACGCTTTCGATTTCAACCCATTTGTCTCCTTGGCTATTTAACTTGAATACATGTAGCGAATCTCTAAATTTATGAATCCACACTGACAGCATCTCGTCTCCAGAACAAACCAAGAATCGACGCCAATAGTTGGACATGAAGGCTTTTGAAGATGAACCCTTAACAATGGGATGTTGTAGGTTATGCTCATTGAAGCAAACAACGTTTCCATTGTTTCCCAAATAGCAAAAGTATTGGCCATCAAAAACTAAGTTGCTAAAACAAGGATGAGAAATAGCAGTACAATGCATGAATTGTACAGACCAATGCCCCTGACCTGACCGCAAATGGCATGTTATAAAAAATGATTCCGGTATGGAATAGCTAATAGCAAATATTTGCCAATCCATTGAAGTTGGAGCACCCGAGAAACAAAATGCATCAAACCAGCAGTCTTCCATCAAATTTGGAAGTGGAATAATTGTGCTAGTGAAAGGTTCAAGGAAGAAAATAGAGGTTGGAAGTTTTGTTACCAGAAGCCAGCCTTTGTGAGAGAAGCAAACCTTGCAATGGTCCAGTTGAGGGATGCAAATGGAATGCATAAAGTTGCCAACCGGGTCATAGAAATTATACATTCCTCGTCTCTTTTCATGTGGGTACATGAGCCATGGGTATTCAAATGGGAGGTGACTGTGATTGGGAGTCCATTGAATAGGATGCACCAAGGATCTCCACTCCTTACACATTGCTCGAAAGTTGATCCAATCATATACTGAAGTCAAACGCTGGAAAATATAACTTCGCACATCTTCTGGGATATTCAGGATTCTGCTTTCAACAATATCCCTGTTGTAGTACCGATCTTTATAACTTGCTTGAATAAACCGAATCTGACCTCCTTTATATTTAGTGGTTCTACCTTTAGATTTTTCTGGAAACCTGCATCTGCAATATTCAATACCCAAATTAAGTTAATGGATAAATACTCCAAGGAATTTTTAAAGTTATATTAATGAATTACCTCATTAGGTACATGGCCATCTGATGCTGAGGAGTTCCTAGGGCATGTTTCGTCCGACTCCAAAGAGATAAGCTCATATCAAGCAAGTTGAAGGAAAACAAACATGGATCATCATTATCATCCTTGTGATTGGAAACGACTATATCATTTTCGATGCTAAATTCAGGTTCCGTGAAAAAGATTGAATTCTCTTTAACCCTTAGTTGACTTGCAGAGAATGATGCAGAAAGGTTTGTATAGAAAGCAAAACTGGTACCTGCATTTAACATGGAAACCTTGCACCAAAGATTCACGTCGGAATCCATCTTAAACACATTGATATCAAATATCGACTTTGTCCCAACAGCAAACACTTCACCATCAGATTCAACCAACCGATATTCGTAAAACAGTGAACTCCTTGGAGGCAAGATCCAAGTCCAACCATAACGTCTTAAACTGGCTTCCCCTGAATCCGTGAAAACAATCTCACATAGTTCTGTGTTATCGTAAAGCACATAAAGTTTACCATCACAATTAATTGCATCATGGATACCTTGATGTTGATTCTCAGCATAGATGAGAGAAGTCCAGTTTTTATCGCCAGGACGCCAGTAGAAAAGGATAGGTCTGTTTGCGACGAAGGAAAAAACATAACAGGGTTGATCCGTGTGAGGTGGTGCGGTAATGAGGTGTTTCGTACAATAAGTAAAATCACGAGGAAGGATAGGAAGTAAAATCTTATCCTCCGAGGTATTAATATTCTGCAGAGAACAAAGGTAGCGATACTTGGTCTGTTTTTTCTTCTTTTTACGAGAGAGACACGATTTGATAAGTATTTGCCCTGCTAACCAACCTTGGGTACTTGAAACTGCAGATTCTTTACAAAGTTTTTCAAGGTCTATTCTTCTGGTGCCCATCTTGTTGGATTCCATCGTTTCTTGATCAGTAGGCAGGCAGAGACAAATTATAAGAAATGGAGGATTTTGAGTTGTTAGATTATATTTAATTTCTATGTTTAAAACCCCGGCGGCGGTCCCTTTTTAGAAATAGCCCTTGTTTTTTTTTCCTACCCTAACAAGGATTTCCGATCCAAGAATAAACTAGGAAAAATAGGCATAAATTAATTAATTAATTAATTTATTTATATTTCTCCAACTCTAAACTAGATTATAGGCAAATTATACAATACACCGACGGTGGAGTTTAGCAGTCTACACAAGTGGGTCCTGAAGGGTGACATGTGTCTCTATGGACTAGATTGAAATTTTTAAAACGGACTTTCCTACAAGCCCCTCCATTTTGTCACACACAATTTTCCCTCCTGATGTGTCTATCATATGTCAGGCCACATGTTATCATTTTATTGGTTCCAATACATCATTTATAAATTTTAATTTTTCTAACTCTTAAAATAAAATTTTAATTTTAATTTGGGCTAAACTTAGTGAATTAGTTATATATTTTATTTCTAAAACCCTATAACAATATTATTAATTATGGAATTTACCCTTAAAATAAAAATAAAATTTTAATTTGGACTAAACTTAGTGAAATTAGTTTTGTATTTTATTTCTAAAACTCTATAACAATAAATTATTAATTTTGAAAATTACCCTTAAAATAAAAATAAAATTATAATTTGGGGCTAAACTTAGTGAAATTAAGACTAAACTTAATAAAAAGATTAAAAATAGAAAAAAAAAGAAAGGAAGAGAGAAGACACGTGGCCTAACGTGTGATGGACACATCAGGAGGGAGAATTGTGTGTGACAAAATGGAGGGACAAGAAGAATTATCCTTTTAAAACTTAATTAATTAAAAAAATGGACATGTGTCAACTCCACAACCCGCTTGTGAAGTCCAAAATTTACACCGCCGATGTATCAAATAATTACCCAAAGATAAATATCTTAGTTTGACAATAATCTTATGTTAGGGAGATCAAAGAAAAGGGAATTGACATTTATCAAGAAATAATATCGATTGTTATCTCGTGTTCAAAGTTGGAAAGGAAAATTCCTCTCTATAGCGGGTGAATCGATTTTAATTCAATCAATTGCACAATCAATTCCTATGAGTGTCTTTAAATTTTCAAAGCCCTTTTTACATGAGTTGTACATGATTGTGGCTAAGTATTGGTGGAGCAATGGTTCTGATCAAAGAAGAATTCATTGGAGACTCACTTTGTATTTCGAAGCTTGATGGTGGTTTTGGTTTCCGAGATCTAGAAGCTTAATTTTAACCTTGCTCTTCTTGCAAAACAGTGTTGGACTTGGAGGTTATTGCAAAATGAATTTTCACTTTGTTATAAGGTACTGCAGGCCAAGTATTTTCGCAATTCTTCTTTTCTCCAATGTGCTATTTGTGCTGGTAGTGAGGATTCCTTGCTTCATATTTTTTTCAATTGTCCTTGTAGCTGAGATGTATTGTCCTTGTAGCCGAGATGTTTGGTCAAAATCCTGCCCTTGATACTTGATTATGTTGGCTTGGCTAGTGAGAAGGCAAGATAATTTTATTATAGCAAAGACAAAGTACAATTAACCCTCTTAGATTTAGCTCTCAACTGCACCACTCTTTTATCTCGACTCAACTCACAATTGCTCAACTCTTCTCCACAATTTTTCTCTACAACTCACCACGTTTTTGCTCTCCACAATTGCTCAACACTTGCTTGACAATTCCTTGCTTTTACAATTTACAAACGGCATGCCCTTTATATAGGCAAGCATTTGGTGTACATTGGCAATATTTAATTTTGCCTAACTTTGCCTAAGCTATGCACCAAACTTACCTAACCTATTTAGCAAACTTGTAGTTCCAATTTACCAATTGGAAACATATAGAGAGTAGTTGATGAAACTTTAACACTCCCCCCTCAACGACTACTCTCTCGTTTTGTTGGCTTTGTGCTCATTCCAAGTTGCCTTCGGAACTCTTAAAATTTCGAACCATTAATTCCTTTGGTAAACACATCTGCAACTTGGTCTTCAATCTTGGTATATTTTACTCCAATTTCTCCTTGAAGTACCTTTTCCCGAACAAAGTGATAATGTACCTCAACATGCTTGGTTCTTGTGTGAAACACTGGATCTTCTGCCAAGCGTATTGTGGACTGGTTATCACAATGAAGCTCCACTGGTGAGTCAGATGATTGATGCAAATCTTTCAACAATTGTACAAGCCACGTTGAGACTGGAAATCCACATAATCCCATGTTTCCTTCATATGAATCATTTCCAAAGGTGTTGAATAGTTTGCCTTGAGGAATCTGACCATGAAGTTGATTTTTGGAAAGGTTTAAGAAAGATAGAGATGTCAAATCCACAAACCTTTCCGGAATGGTCCCAACAAGCTTGTTTGAAGAGAGGTCCAATCATTCAAGACTAACCATATCGCCCATGGATGAAGGGATACGACCACTAAGGTTATTATGAGAAAGGATAAGCCCTTCATGAGTGAGTTAAGCTTTCCAAAAACCTTAGGAATCTCTCCTTGAAACTTATTATTTGAGAGATCAATGGTTGTTATTAACATGGTGAAAATATTCAACAAGTTGCAAGTTTCTCAAGGAGTCCTTCCCCACATCTCGCATCCAATCGGGAATCTTGCCAGAAATTCTATTGTTGGAAAGGTTTACAAAACTTAAAACTTTTGAGCCTTTTAAAAATTGGGGGAATTCAGTAACATCACAAGAAGCCAAATATAAATATTGAAGATTAGGCAGTGTATAATAATCAGCACTAGTAGGATCAGAATTGAAAGACTAAGTAGAGTGATATTTTGGAGTTTTGAGAACATGTCATACTCTACAACACCACTTAGATTATTTGATGATAAATAGAGATAAAGAAAGGTTGAGTTGTTGTGATATTGTAGATGGAATAGGACCTTGGAGTTGATTATTTTCAATTAAGATTTATTTCTACTCTGAATTGGATTGAAATTCCTTGATTTGACCACTTGTCGTAACGTGCGGGTCCGGGAATCCTATCGCTCCGACTTGAATAACTGGAGTCGCCACTAACCAATTTCTAGGTGTGATTAGTCACCTATTTACCAATAAAACCTAGTTAGGTCTCATGCTTGGCAAAACCTGACTAAACCTACTGGTCTAATCTTCTAACTTAAATCTAGGTTCGGGAGTCCATTACGTTCAGGGAAGGATTAGCACCCCTGAGACGCCCGTCAAATGACGGTACCATTAGTCTAACCAGATTCTATGTGGGTCAAAATGAAATTGGTTGATTTTATCCTAATCTTGCTTATTAAGAAAATTATTAAAATAAATAATAAATAATAAATAAATAACTCTAAATAAAAAAAATCTCTTTTGGTCTTTTTTTATGTCTTTTCTCTAATTAATGCATGTATGCAAATGATGTATGCAAAATCAAAATTATTAGACCAATTCATGTAGTCTTGGGTTATTGAAAGCTCTTTTCGAGACATATGCACGGAACTCTGAAGCATCCCGAACGAACCTTCTCATCCTCAGAGACATTCAACAAGTCCCGAAAATTCGATCACTCGTGAAAGCCCCTTCTTTGGAAGGCTACGATTATTGGTTATTTTAGTGGCATGACAATTAATAAATAAATAAAGTATAAATTAAAATGCATAATTAAATATGAATGCATGTGACATATTCCTAATTTAATTCTAATTAAACTAAATTATTAAACATTAAACTAAACTCTAAATTAATTATGGAATTAAAAACCCAAATTAACTAAACCCTAAATATTTCAACAGACATAAACTCACTAAAGAATAAACTATTATACTTTATAGTCTATTGAATATATTACACATGAAATATCATATTAAACTAAAGATCAAAAACCAAAATAAGAAAAAAAAAGAAGAAAAAAACGCATAATAAGTAATATAACAGTTAGCATAAAAATAAAATAAGAACTTTAACCGAATAACTAAACTGCTGGATTTGATTGATGAACATAAAAAACATGCAAACAAGTTATTGCATTAAACTATATTAATCAAGGATCAAAAGGAAAGAATATAAAAATGAACAGCCATGACAAAGGGTTTTACCAACAAATAAAATTTGTAACTTTATTGTAATTTTCAAGTGCTAGACTTTGGGAACCATACCTCTTTGTCTTCAATTCATTCTTTTTCCTCTTCCCTCTGTGCGTGTGTTACACCCTCTCATTATCCCTCTTTTCAATCTCCCTCCCTTAGTCTCTGATCAAAGCCTCGGGATTCGAAGCAAAAAAAGAAAAAAAAACTGAAGCTTTTTCACTCTAATTTTGTCTGCTCAAGCTTTTCCTCCCAAAAACCAATTTTTCGGCTCTATCAATTTTCTTTTTACCTAAAAAAACGTGACCCCCTCCCTAACCCTAGGGACTTATCTATTTATACCTAGAGTCATTCCCGTATTGGGTTTAGACTCAATTTACATGAAAA